>JAFIRS010002624.1:0-197440 GCA_018342105.1 Gonioctena quinquepunctata | reverse complement strand
CCGGGGCTTTCCCGGTACTTTTAAAAGTTGGGGGTTTTTCGGAAAAAATTATATCAAGAAATCCCCCAAAAATTTTGAAGCAAGGCAAGAAAAAAAATAGAAAAAAGGCTCTGATTTTTCACCACACCCGCCCCTTCAAAAGTTTAAATGGCAACCTCCCATTTGTTATACATCATTGGATAGCTGTTCAAAAATGCTTTCAGTGCTATCCAATTTTGGGGATGTGGGGATGTTACTATCAAAATACTCAGAAACACTCAGTTAATAAGTTTAGCCGTTTCATTAAATCTCTTAATAGGTAAGTTCAGAGTAGCTCACCTGGATTATCGAGGTCAATTTGGTATGCGTCTTGTACAGTGGCCATCGAGAAAACCTTTTGAACAACAAACAACTATCGAACCATGTTTCTAGCAGAACGAAGCAAATCCACAATAGTTTTCCCAAAATTTTCCCAAAAAACAATGTTTTTCAATTTCCCGTAAATCTCCTAAATTTTCTTTCCCCGCAAAAAACCCCGAAACTTTTCAAGAAATTTTCCGAGATATTTCGGCGTTCTCTATAAGATCCTTTTTTGGTGGGATTTTCCGGATCCACAACAAAGGCTCTATCTTTTTTTGAACCTATTGAATAAAGTTCTCCTTAAAACTCCCTGATGAAAAAGGCATAATTATTCCAAAAATTCTGCTCACATTTATTTTGGAGAATGCTGATTGGGTTTTTCCTCTTTAGAAGAATTTTGTAAACCCAAGAAGAAAGGAAATTTTATCCTTTGAACAAAAAATGGATTTCGGCCACCTCAGTTATCAGTTGATATCGTTAATCATTTCTATCAAAGTTAGGTTGGTTTTTGCAAAAATTTCATTTTATAGGAAAAATTGAGTTCGACTTTCTTTTTTTTGCGCCTTTCCCGAAAAATTTAATTTTGAAAAGCCCATGCTTTCCCCTACAGCTTTAAGTACAATGGGGTTTGCCCTTTTTTTCCCAACTCCGACCGGAGGGATGGTTTATCATGTTGTATGTTTGTTCCTTTGTGGCGCTCTAGAGAACAAACGCGTGGGCCGATTTTGATGATTCTTACGTCAATCGAATGGACCTTTTTATGCACTATGTGAAAACACTGTAATTAGAAAGTATATGTGCTAATATCACTTGGGATTTTTTATTTTATTTTTCTGATGGGTGGTTTTTCCATAATCCGGAAAAAAGTGGTTTCGTGACGTCATGTTCACTGAAAGTTGATTTGGCATCGTTGATGAGTTGCGAATCATGGAATTGTGACGTAATGACATTTGTTATTTGATACTTTGATAGGTTCGTTCGTTTGCTTCACGGAATAGAATATTATCAATCGTTTTTCTCTTCAGCCTTTTTCTTGCATATATCTGATACGACTGATACGAGACACGAGATATGCAGAGAACTGCTGCAAATGAACAAGCTCGCCATGAATGTTTGGTATTGAAAAATTTCGGAAATTATTTTCTAATTTTAATAACTATGAAAATGTCTAAAAAGTGCTATGTGCACGGTTGTCTGAACACCAGTGAAAGTGAATCAAACTTTTGTAAAAAGCGGAAATATATGCTTTTGTGCAGAACATTTTCAGGTGAGTACATCAAGGAACGATCTTTAATTTCACTCAATGCAAGTTTACAAAATCATCGATCAGTACTGTATTTTATATCCAGTCCTATAAACATATTGTTCTTTGGTTCCAGCTGAAAGAAGATACTACGAATTAGGAATATGCTAGAACAAGGGGATCCAAATTTATGTTGAAGCAAGATGTCTGTCCACATATCAACCTGAAATGACATTGGTCTGACAATGTTTCATCATAAGTATATGACCTACCAACGATGAAGAAACCCAAACCAAATGAAAACATCACTCCTTACTAGTAAAACTTGTTGAGTACTTATCCATGGGAAATATTTACTCAAGATTTGAATAGTTCTTCTCCTAGCAGTAGCCAAGCTAGTACATTACCGTTACCAAAATAACACCATCAAAAAAAATTCTGAGTATATTCCTAGTCAGTCTTCATCCGATCTTGATTGTGAAAATATCGAAGGACAGCAGCGCCAGCGCCTATCTATGCACTTATAGAAAAGAAGAGTAATATTATTTGTAGCTCCCTGAAAATGTTTACCACATTGTGAAATACATTACCAAAATTAAGTAAATTAAATATATGGATGTTCTGATAAGTTTAAAAAAGATACGGGTTGGGGATGTATACTCTCGATTGGCTGATGACTGATATGAGTAAATCAAGTGTTCACAAGATTTTCACAAAATCTGTGCCTATGATGGCAAATTGTTTATTTATAAGAGCTTATATATTGGCCTGAAATATCTGAAATTGAAAGAAATTTGCCGATCCCTTTCAGAGCTCGCTATAATAAAGTTAATTCAATTATTGTCTGGAAATTGAAAAACCCTCTGATCCTGTTCGTCTGTCCATGACTTGGTCAGAATTGAAAAAATGCAATACTGTAAAATTTTTAATATCTGCTACTCCAAATGGCACAATACAATTTATTTCAGGAGCATACGGTGGACGAATTCTTTAACAACTTTGTCGATAAGAATAATTTCTTCTATTTTGATTGATTGAAATTCAAAAATACTTTGAATAACTAGAATGTGCAGTATTATGTCAAAGTTTTCTAAGGTTTGTTGTCACATTCTCTTCATGAATGCCAATATATTCAGAAATATTTTTTTTTCTATAGCTTTGTAACCATAGGGAAAATTTTTACCATAGAAAATGTAAGCCTGTATTTGTACAAAATAGATTAGTATCCCTCAACAAAGAATTGGTGTGAAATAAGTAAATAATTTTTCAAAAAATTTACGAAATTTGTATGAACATACTTCAAGTGTATTCATTCTAATTTATTAATTATATTTTCAGTAGTTCAAACTTAATAAATATTTGACTCATCACATGAAGGAAACACTAACAGGTACCGAATATGAATTTATTTATATTATAATACAAACAGACAAAGCCTACATATATATTCACAGTATAATGCATTTATGATTGATTATATCAAAACAATCACGAACGTTTCAACTAAGAACCAAAGTTCTTAGTTAAAAGTTGGGCAACTTTCTAGTCATGGTTCTTAGTTCTTGTACTAGGGGTTCCATAAACGCGCTCATTGATTTGCTAGTGTTGAATCCTTGGTTATTAGTTCACTTAGTTCTTGGGAACGTTGCATAAACAAAGCATTTCATAATCCACCCTTGGCAAATTTTCCGAACCTGCTTTTACGAAGCCTTGTTTCATTATAAACACACCAAATCGTTTATGATATTGAGAAATTAATAAGTTGATAAAAATAAACAATAAACATCAACCTCAAATGTCAATATGATTTTAATGGGAACTGTTTTAATATTTGCGGTTTGCAATGGTCGCTCTTCATCAAAAGGAAGGCCCGTTCAGAAACTTTGAATGTTTTAAATGAAGAAAACCGTTGTTGAAATGGGTTTTTTTGTTGATGAGTCTATCAATAAACAGTGTTCAATTATATATTAATGGTGTATATCAAGCAGTGAGCTATATTTTTGACAAGAACAGTAATGCGTGTTTTTGAACGTGGATTATGGAGGGGGTAGTTTTCGATGAACGTGACGTCACGGGTACACTTCGAAACGCAATATATTTTCGAAATAAAAAATATATGATGGCATTCTAAGTCAATTGGACGTTTCATATGAAATATAATCGACCTATATAAGTTTTGGAATTTTTATTTCGTAAATGTAAAGGTCCATTGTCTTAATCTTGCGAGTGTCACTAAATAAAAGTAATCAACATTCAATTTGGCGACAACCAGACGGCACATTGTGAATAAAGACATGACAGTAATAATCAAAATTCAATATGGCGAAAACCAGACGCCATATTGTGAATAAAGACATGACAGTAATAATCAAAATTCAATATGGCGACAACCTGACGCCATATTGTGACGAATCTCAAGATGGCGACAACCAGAGCTATATTGTGAATGAAAACGTGACAGTAATAATAAAAATTCAATATGGCAACAACCTGACGCCATATTGTGACAAAACTCAAGATGGCGACAACCAGACGCCATATTGTGAAAAAGTTATAACATCGTATTGGTACATCAGTAATTGGTTGATTTGCTCGTTAGTTGGTTTATTTCGGTTTCAGTTACTATTTCGTTTTGTTACATTTTTGATACACTAGAACTTGAATATTATAATAGAAACTCAATTAAGTACTGTCAAACTCGGCCATAACAAAAGGCTCAATGACTAGAAATGGTTCGTTATAAAGAGTGTTCGCTATGAAGGAAATATGCAGTACATGCATCCTGGTAGATTTTTTTTTCGCGTAAATTGACGACACTGTTAATTTTTTCAGACCACTGTCAAATTTTCCAATTATTTCCGGCTCAACGGACAATGTAATAGCTTTCCTGCATGCTTTTGTAGTAGGGATATTGGTACAATGGAGTTGAACACGTACTACCACTACACCATGTATCTAACAAATTCCTAACAGAAAAATAGGAGAATCCCACCGGTCGAGAGCGGTCGTAAAATTTCGCAAATTATCGGCACTTGATTGAACAATATTTCCTCGGTGGTTCGTTATAACTGAGTTCGACTGTATCTTGTTAGTGACTGAAATTATCCATCTGCTTGATGATCCTGTTTTAAATCTAATAAGTACTTCATAATAACCGTACACTGACAATCACGTCCTATGTTGAATCCAAGTTCATACCTAACTATTACCTTTAAAGATCTTCGTATGCCACATTACAATTCGACAACCATCGTAATTACATTCAAGTTTTAACTTAAAAGTAATTGCATAATTGCAACTGTGTTATATCCTAATTCTGTGTTCTACAGATATATACTATCTCTTAATGCCAATGATAATATTCCTCTAACATCCCTCTCATCCTACTCTGAACCAACACATCTGCCCCATGACTATTATCTTATTACTTATTCACTCATAAACTGTTTTTGTATAATTACTGTACTTCCTTATCTAATGTAAATAAACTTCCCAAAAATCTTGTCACCGCACTCTAAATCGACACTCATAAAATTCAAGAGTGTACTTATTATATAATATATATTAGTCTCAATAGTTCTATTGCTCTTGAAACATATAGGAATGTATTTAAAAGTGTATTCTATTATATAAACTATACTAGACCCTACTGTATAAGATATATTCAAATGTATTAATTTAATTTAAGTTAGTTTCTACCCGCACAAGAATTCTTAAATTCTTTCTGGGTATCTTATTTATTGTACAATCTCTTTATGTATTACCATGAAAATTGTCCAATGTACAATAAAATTACTATTACTACTACTTTGTTGTTGTAGTATATTCATTTGTTATGAGTGAAATCGTTCATGTACTTTGCTAGTGTATGATTCAGTACTGTATTTTTTGTATATCTGAGTATTATATAACTCACAATGTTACGAGCTCGAAAACGTCGTCGGTCGTGTGCAAATCTTTCTCGTAAAACCAAAAAAGCCCGACAAGAAAGTGCACGTCGCGAAACTCAGTTCTGGCATCGCGACAGAAACGATTGCAACACGTTAGAGATCAAATTCCTCTCAGTTATAATAGCCAATCACCCACAAAAAATTTACCGTCTTATAATCCTAAGTAAAAAGTGTAGAATTAAAGAGTTTAATTTAAATGATGACTATAGATTATTACCGTCTTATAATCCCAACTAGAAAGTGAAAAATAAAAAAAGTTAATTTAAAAAACCCGAATGCGTAAAAAGTGTACTTTAAAAAAGATGGAAACAAGATGACCAGAAAATATTTTCAGAAAATTATGTTTTGAGAAGTTGACTATTGATACTGTAAACAATCTCACGTAGGCAATAAATATATCTTCATTGTTAAATAAAAGAAGATGAATAATAGTTAACCTTTTAATACATCATTTTCTGACAATATTTTCTGGTCATCTTGTGTCCATATTTTTTAAAGTACACTCTCTACGCAGTCGGGCTTTAAATTTTTTAAATTAACTTTATTTATTCTATTTTTTACGGAGCCCATTTTCTCAAATTTGGTCACCACCTTAAGTATGTATTCGTGACTTTTTCTGGATGACGTTCGTTAAAAACGGTAGCAGTTTCGCATGCAGGTAAATCATTTCAATTCTATTCATCCATAGAATAAACCATTGTCGAGAACCCAAACACTAAACAATGAAAATCAATGCAAAAATTCACAAAAGTTAAATGTTTGTATAACTTGACAAAATGAAGGAGAACTTCAACAGCAATACACTCGCAAAACTAACAAATAAATCCAATACTCAAGATTTCAAGAATCATTTGATTAAGTCCTATAACTCTTTACCTCACGGTTTCCAATTGGCAGATAGAAATTTTGAAAAAGCAATAAACGGTATACCTACATGTACGAAGTTACTAATAGCATTCGTCTTTTTTGTTCCTCTACCTATCAATAAATGGTAAAACGTTCCAGTTTTGTGAGTATTTCCATTGATTGTCATTCCTTCAGTTTATGCAGTTTTTTCACAGTGGATAAAAGTATTCACTGTATGCGTACAGGATTATTGTTTTACCGGTCCTCTACACTATCGGCCACGATGGGCGAGTACAGGCGGAGGGCATAATCGCCTGTGATTGCCCATGATCGATGACGATCGACCGTAATCGCCGTTGTGTCGGTTTTTCTATAAACATCAAAGGAAGTTCGGCCATGATCGTGCGCGTGCCCACACGATCGCCGATCACTCAGTTCTTATTTGTTTATGGAACGGTTAGGACGCGTGCTATTTATCGTAAATGAGTATACCTACCTACGTAAATTTGCATAGGCAATTTTAAGTACCTAACTACAATGTCGGACCCGAAATTGTCTAATAACGAAACATTCATATGACAGTCAAATGACAGATGACAATTAACAAATGTGGGATGCACAATCGTGTGGACACAGCTGCGCAATGATCGTGGCAATCATGGCCAATTCTGTGATCGTCTGTCATGGCAGATGGTGTAGATATGCCTTACAATTCATTCGTCAAGTTTGTTAATTGGGATTTAGTATTTTCGACAATAAAAACATTTTTAGAGAGTTTTCCAATTATGTATCGCGGAGGGTATTTCCATTTGAACTTTCGAAGGGGAAATTGATAGGGCGGAGGGGGTGAGAGTACCGAGGTTTGCACATATGCTATTTTATACATTCGACCTTGCCTCGAAACGGGTTTGGGCATTTTCTGATATCTTTTTTCATTTCCGAGATATTCCCACTGGCATCTTTCAAAATTGACACACTATATATGCAATTCCTGCAAATTTTTAATGAAGGTGTGATACACATCAAGTTGGAGAAGAAACATGTAATATATTTTATTTCTCACAGTGAAGAACTCGCAATGATTATCATTTTTTATTCTTTAAATATTTTTTGTGATAGAATGCAGGATACAACTTACTAATTCAGTAGTTTTTTTCGGAAATCTAATTTATAATTGGAAACTAGTAATTTCTAGGCACTTCTACGCTCATATATTTCCAATATATACTTTTCTCGAGTCTTGTTTACGGAAAGTAATGAACCAGTAAATCAAGGATCTGCACAATAAATGAGTTTGAAGAAATACACATTTTTCAAAATCAAGATTTACTCGCCAAAAATTAAAAATAATCATAACACATTTCTATTCCATTTTTTGCAGATTCGTCAGTTTAAAAACAGTTTTCAATCGCTCGAATTCCTACGTGGATTGGACTACCATCACCCCGAACATTAATTATAGAGGACCGCCTTTGAGCAATTATACAATTAAAATTTGATCCCCTTCGGAAACTGGAATTCATCACAGCAAGCCGGCGGCCTGTATTAATCAAGAAACAATCGAGTCGGTGATGGATATTTTTAATTTAATAAATAATGAGAAATATATTAGGATCTAGTTAGCAGGTGTATAAAAAAGGTTGAACGGGTCTGGCCCAAAACCATATTGATATCTGGGTTGTTACCATGATTTCTCATGGTATATTATTTAATGTTTTTAGTAGCTGTTTGATTGATTATGTTTTTGTTTTTGGTGATCGATAACCGATAACCGATTCAATATACAGCATTTGCCGCGAAGTACAAATCATATATGTTTTTTTTCATCATCAGTTCCTCAACAGATTTCGATTTTGAGGAAAGTCTCTCCATCTCATCAAAGTCTTAGTTCTATCTATCGAAAATACACATCACATAGCTTACTGATAAATCAAAGAGAATCTTCTGGAGCGATTTTTTTCGCAGTTAGAAAGTTAATTCAATGCAGATGGACAAAGTTTATGTTCAATTTTGGGAAATATTGTTGGGTGTTAATGAAAATCGTACTTTCTTACATGCTAACAATTTTAGACAGAAAAATTCTGTTATATTTTCAAACGACAAAAATCAACTTACAACTAAAAAATTAATTCCTCTTTTTAGCATCTGAATAATCAAAAACAGCTAAATCTGTGATAAACCGACAAGACACGAATCGATATTTGAAAAAATGTGTGGCGTTTGGTATAAATGTGTGTTTGTATTTCGAAGTGAAGGGTGGACGTGTGCACCGCATACGAATGCACCCAAAAATGTTTTTTTCAATTCATCAGAGAAAATTGCGCCACAATATCGTTATGTGTGGACGTATTTGTTATAACCACATTATTGAAAATTAGCTTTTTGTGTTCTCGATGAAGAATTTGTCACAAATATTTAGACCGCATTGTTGCTGAATGAATATTATTTATGGTCTTCTGCCTATATATATATGTAAATATATATAGGTATATATATATATATATATATATATATATAAAGGTATATATATATATATATATATATATATTGTTATGATTTTGATTTGTTGTGATATTAATATTGGTTTTTGTATTCAAAATATGCCCTGCTACGAAAATACTTTCCTATTTTAGTTTTTTACCTTCTCACTTTACCTTTGCTAACTCAGTCGGTGACGCCTATGCAGTTATGATCGTCTTAATCTCAAGAGGGTTGCAGCTGGGCTTTCTTCTTTGCTTGATGTCAATATAATACTATTTTTTTTATATGTATTCATAAATAAATATAATAGACCCAGAAAACAATTATGTAGTTTCATTCAATAGAATTCACTCAATAGAAATGTTTGGATTTCATATTTTGTCTCAGTATTCAAAATTCAATTAATTTCTACCTACCACTAGAAGAAAACTACCGTATACTATTTAATAAGCAATTCAAAATTTTTAAATTAAATTTCATTATTGAATCATTGAAAGTCTGTTTTTGATAAAATTAAAATTAAAATTCTAACCACTTTGGTAGGACTTGAAATAATTATTGATAGTCTGGATGGAAATTCCACTTAGTCCTTGAATACTTTCAGGGAAATATTTGTGATCTTGTAATGGAATATTTTCACTCACTGTGAGTGTCCTGGTGGATATAACTCTGGTTGATTTGTGGTGCTGGTTACAATGTCGGCAGGAACAACTGCATCAGTGGATTCAGGATTTCAATCTCGATTTCATTTGGTATGTCTCTTATCTGAATACTTCACTTTCTTCTTACTTGAGTTTTGATTAGGCTTTGTCTCGACGTAGTTATACCAATTATATAGTTGATTTATCAGTTTTTATCAATAATTTTCGATACTAATAGTGAGTTCATACAGCAAGTAAAATAAAATAAGAAATAAAATAAAGTAATTTAAAAAGTTAAAACTACACAACATCCATAACAGGTTTATACAGAAATAAAATAAAATAAGAAGTAAAATAAAAGATGGTTAACTTTTATCTTTTATTTTATTTTACTTGACAAGTTGTTAGGCATATGTATATATTGAATAATTTAGACAAATTGACGAGATAGGATGATACATGACATGATATAAATAGCAGTCGTCATCATATTTTTGTTTTCATAACCGGCAAACGGCGTGTTCACTGGCATTTTTTTAAATTTCTTTTCGTCCTTGAATGACTAGATTTTATAATATTGGTAGTGTTGTCAACAATGGCTTATATTTTACTCAATAAACAATAACGGGGACCAAATTTTCGAGTATTCATCATTGAAGTTTGAGGTAACAACATAAAATCCCAAATTTTGATTGACAGCTTTCTTACTTTTTACATTAATTTACTCAGCTCTATAAACTCTCTGAAAATTATTACTTCTTATTTTACTTTATTTTATTTCTTATTTTATTTTACTTTCTGTATAAACTCACTTTAAAATTTCAAAAAATCTTTCCTGGAAACTTTGTTTGCATCCTCCTTTTAATTTATTTCAATATTCATATCCTGGAAATTATCCTAATTTTCATAACATTCCACTTTTGACATCGCGGCACAACACTTTTCACTTAATTATACTATGGTACATTTTTTTTAAAAATATTTTCTCCAAACATTATACAATTGATTTGAATCTTTTCTATGACAGTATTTTTTTTCTTTCAGTTATGAAAACTCATATTCCATCTCTTTTCAAAATCATTGACATCTGTCATATTTCACTTCATTTCATTTCTGAATTCCTACACAGGATGTTTTTACTGATAAATAATTTAATTTTCATTTCATTTTCAAATTCCCATACAGGATGTATTTTATTGATAAATAATTTAATTTTGATTTCTCTGCTCAATCAAGTTAAATAAATATTAGATGAAATAATCGAAACAGAACAAAAAATCAGAATAAAACTAAAAATTGTCCGCGTTGATTAAAGATGGCTAAAGTTACAAAGGTTCATACATTCAGAAGAAAAAAATATAGAATTTCATAGCAGGCTTTTATGCAAACTTTCCACCATAAATTCAATATCATAACAATTCCCCAAAATTTATATTCAAACTTTTGATACTCTGTACTCAATTTTCCATTGACAATAGACCTGTTCTATTAATAAAAACATTCACTCCTATTTTAATTTGTCTAGCATTACAGATTTTATTTTTCCTCTAGTAAGAGTATCTGGAATTATATTTTGTCTCCAAGGAATATACCTAATTTCGAATTTGTATTCTTGTTGAAACAATGACCATCTATGAATCCTATTATTTGCATATTTGCAATTTGAAATAGACATTAATGCCTCATGATCCATCTCAATATGAAACATAGCTCCCAATAAATAAAATATTATACAAAATATAATATTAGCAAGTTCTAATTCACCTACACTATAATTTCTTCCATGTTCTTCAGTGATCCTAGATATAAATGATATTGGTACCTCTTTACCTTCTTGAATTTGTATTAGTACTCCTACAAATCTTTCTATTGATGCATCAGTGTTTAATATAAATGGTAAATTATAATACTTTCAATTCAATGCTATTCCTTGTTCTTTTTCCCATTTCCATTTACTATTTTTCTTCAATAATCCTATCAAATTAAATCAGGTATCAATCTTTTAAAATAATTCAAACCCCCTAAAAATCCTCTCAATGTCTTCAAATTATATGGCCTAGTATATTGTCGTATGGTATTTATCCTTTCAGGATCCATTTAGAAACCTATTTCATTTAATATGTATATCAGATATTTTACTTGTTTCTGAAAAAATTCACATATTCCTAGATTAATTTTCAAACCTGATTTCATCTAATATTTTTAAAACTTTGTTTATATGTTCTTTGTGTTTTGTTTCATCTGTAGAATAAATTAAAATATCATCAACATAATGTAACACAAAATCTTCATATTTGTCCACAATATTATGCAATGTTCTCTCTAAAGATGGACATGCTGATTGCAAACCATACGGGACTACACAGAATCTGTACACAACCTATGTAAAATCTGGTATAATCTCCAACACCCTCATCCAATGGTATAAGCCAAAAACTATGTTTTAAATCAATTTTAGTAAAGATATTAGCATTTGTAATTCTCCCAATAATAGCTTCAATATTCATAGGTGCCTCATATTGTGGTACTGTAATTTTGTTCAATTCCCTAGCATCCAAACATAATCTTGATTCCCCATTTTTTTTTTAATTACAACTATCGGTATAATATAATTTGTGGTACTTCTCTCTATAATGCATTGTTCTATCATTTTGTCAATCTCTCGGTTTCGAAACTTTCATGAAAAAAATTTCGTTCGACCTTTGAAGATCCGTATTTCGGAAAGTACTTGAGAGCTCCGCGATTCGTGTTCAGTGGGTAGAAATAGAGCTTTTTTTCAGTAGGGGCCCGCTCAGCTTACTTTTACCAAATTTCTACTTACCAAAAATGCTCATTATGCTTTTTCCTAATTTGAATTGATTTCAATTTCAAATATATTGAATAGTTTTATAATGGTAGACTTATTTTCAATACATTATTATTTAGGTGACGTTTATAACTTACCGAGAGTGACCATGATTCAGACCCTTTTGCTACTGATGGTAGTGGAACAGAATACATACAATCATCATCAATTTCAGGAAATAGTAGTTATAGTTACAATTTGAGTCGATGAATATTTTTGCTCAACGTAATTTTTCATATCATTTTATAAATTTTCCTGCTTAAATAATTTTTTCATAGTATTTTATTACTCAGGTGAATAATTTAGAAGAGAGTTCTTTGAGTTTTCTGGAAGCAGAACCCCAGGTAAATCTGTTTATGTTGATTCTCTCATTTCAAGCATTCTTGTTATTTTCCCTTCAGACGGTAGAATCAGGAGAAATAGCCGAAATACCCAAATACCATTCCGTTTTCACTATGACAATGATTTTGATGTAAGTTTGGTGGAAAATACTATCACATACTTGCTACTTTATATTATACTTTTTTTACAATATTAAAGGTAATGTTCAATTTCTCCTATTGCTAAAATTAGTTGAATCAACTAAATAATAGTGAAATATAACAAATGGCTGTAGGTTATATACAAATATATTATCTTTTAGACACCATTTTTTATTCATCAATCATAATCACTTCTCCCATACCTTGGTAGTAATGATATTAGATGAAGGAAGTGTCTTCGAATTTCTCCAACTGATATCTACTATTTCAATACATTATTTCAGGGATCCTGCATATTCACTCAACAAGTTTTATCAAGTTTATTGAATTGTTTTCACACAAGGTCCCCAGATGCTGAACAAAATACAAACCACCAAATGGTATTATAATTTGTAACGTCATTAGTAATCATTTATAGATTACACTTCATTAGAGCTATTGCATAAAATTATTGACTTATACCTATTATCGCAGCAACTGAACACAAAGAATATTATTGAATATTTTCAAAATGGTTTTTCATATAAACTAATTATTGAGTTATTGAGAGTTGAAGATTGACATTGTCACAAATTCTGTTGAATTAAAACAGATTTTTGAACAGAATAATTTGCACTACAATCCGTAGTATTTTTATGTAAAACTTGTTTTTATCTTTCACAGGTGAACATATATTTTTTATCCATAAACCAATGCTTCAACCCATTTTTCAAAATTCTAAGTGAAAAGTATCAACTAGATGTCGCGCAAAGTTCTCAGTTCGAATAAAAAAGCGACTAGCTTTTGAATCTATAACTCACGGAATGACCTACGTCACACATCCAAAGCAATTATTTTTTACTTTTTAGTGCATTTGAATAAAAAATGTAACTGTTACTGAACTAAAATGCCCTTGTTGTAGTGAACAGCATTACATATATCGATGTAAGAAATTTAAACTGCTACCAGTAGCGGCACGTTGGGAGGAGGTAAAGAGGTTGAAGTTGTGTACAAATTGTTTGCGCTTCAATCATCAGTTATCAGAGTGCACATCACAAGGGCGTAAGGTTTGTTCGAATAATCATAATACAATGTTGCATATAGATGGAAACCATGTCCAAGCTGTGCACGAGAGAGAATCATGGTATGGTCTTCTAGTTCCAAAGCGAACCCATCATTATAATTACTTTTATCGACGGCTTTAATAGTGGTTAAAGGTACTAAAAATGTGTGGTATAGATGTAAGGCTCTGTTAGACAGCGGAGCTAAGTCTAATTTCATCACTAGAAGATTTTATGAAAAACTTCAACTATCTTTTAAAAGATTAAGTATGCCAGTTGTAGGTATTGGTGGCACTTCCACTAATATTATGAAAAAAGTTCATACTACAATTCCATCGTTCAACAAACACTTTTCAAAAGAATGATATTTTCTAGTAATTGATAATATTACAGCGAAATTACCAATTTTTTCATTCAATAAGCCGTTTATAAATATTGAGCTTGCTGATTCTGAATTAAATATTACATCAGAGATTGATGTAGTAATCGGTGCTGAATTGTTTTATTCACTTTTAGAAACAGCAGATACAACATAATTCTTGTATTCTTCAAAAATCACAACTGGGATGGCTTATATCAGGTGCTTTAAATAACATTCCTTCTAGTGTTATATCATGTAATCTTGCAATCGATGATTCATTGGCAAATGTGATGGAAAAGTTTTTGGATAATCGAAGACTAATTCATTTTCAAATGAAGAAAAAGAATGCGAATCTCATTTGATATAATCGATATGAACAGGGCGATTCATAGTCAGTTTGCCCATAAACAAAGTCATCGGAAGTTTTGGTAATTCACTAGCAAATTCCATAAGAAGACTTCATTCAGTTGAGCATAGATTCTCAAAAGATGAGCAATTCAAAAATAAATATATCGATTCTATGATTGGGCCACATGACAGGGTTAAATATCGAAAATAATATAACAAATGATTCATGTTACCTTTCCCATCATGGCGTCATAAATGAATCAAGTAGCACTACAAAATTGCGTGTTGTTTCTGATGGATCTTGCAAATCAAGTGATGATATATCATTGAATGATAAGTTATTTGTTGGAGCAACACTTCAAGATGATTTGTTTTTCACGTATTGTTTGACATTCAACATTATACTTTGAATACAGTAACATATGGTGCTGCTTCTGCTTCATTTTTAGCAGAACTATGTCTACAGCAGCCTGGTATAGATCACGTCACTAAGTATCCTATTGCTTCTCAAGTCATTGTTCGGTATTTTTATGTTGTTGATATAATCAGTGGGGCTTCCAGTCTAGAAGAAGCCCAAGGCTTGAGATGAGATCTACAAATGATTTTAGGCAAACATGGATTTAATTTTCGAAAATGGGTAGTAAGTGATAAACGAATATTGGACAATTATAACGAAGGTATTTATACCGAGTATCATATAACTGAAAATGGTTTGGAAAAGGCTCTTGGAGTCTACTGGTAATACAAAGAGGATATATTTCAATTTTTAATCAACGAAAGCGACTTTCAACTAAACCTTATCGCCAAACGACACTTACTATCGGCTTTATCAAAGATTTTCGAACCGATTATCATACGAGCTTGATTAATGCTAGAATACTTGTAGAACCTTCAGCTCAATTGGGATGATGAACTCTCCTCAGAATTAATAGATTGTTGAGGACAATTTATCAATCAATTGACTCACATCAATGAAATAGTCGTACCGCGATGTGTTTTATTGAATAATTTTGAGGGCATAGAACTTCACGTATTCTCTGATGCCCCCTCAAAGGCGTACAGAACTGCAGTTTATATAAAATCATATTTCAATGGTGGTACATTAGGAGTTCAGCTGCATTCTGAAATGAAGAGATCCTTAACTATAAACATTCATGAATCAGGAAGTTTGAGATGTATAACCGTATTTATTTTGAAGTACGTATTGTATTTGATACGATTATTTTTTGAGTAAATTGAGTAAATATAAACAAATTATTAATTTAAATACAAATTGGTACAATGAAAATTACAATTATTATATACTACGTTTTTTTTAACTGAGTTATTTTCTGCGCTGGAAATGTGGCTACTGCTCATTGAAGTGCTGGAAATACCGAAGGTGTTATTTCTTGAACCTGTAGCGTTTTTAAAATTGGATCTCATCTTATTTATTATGTTTTGGTGATGTTGTTCATCTAACTGTAGATAGGGTTTGATATAATTGCTATTACCATGTCCTGTTATTTTAATAAGTTCTTGTACCGATTCACCTGCTTTTGCCAATTGTGAAACAGCAGTGGCTCGGTGAATGTTTTGTTTGTCATATTTAAATTTGCCAATTCTGCAGACTTTTTGGTCCATTTACTAATTTCATGCACTCCAATTGGCATATTTTTGTACCAGCCAAGGGTTTTTTGTTTTCTCCAGTTGGGATTCACTGTCAGAAATAACCTATTTGTTTTTTATATTGATGTTTTCGCTTCTTTTTATCATTAGTTTATCTAGAAGTCTCACTGAACAACGAGTCACTTCATTATGGTTGGGTACAAGCCATTTATTATTAGCACACGGTTTTGCTCCTTCCTGTGTGGTTTTGGTAAAAATAGGATTATATTGTATTCTACCAGTTGGAGTATCATCATTTCCAGTTTCATTTTGAAAATAATGAGTCAAGCATGACGCTCCTTCATTTCCTCTCCACGCAAGTTCTACAGAAGCAATTAATTTTTTTTAATCCTTCCGGTGTATCTTTATCCCACGTTTCTATCATTGCTATGTACTCGGTGTCTTCAAATGCTGATGCACTAACCTTTCTCTTGTCCGGTAACATTTGAAGTTCCCTCCTTTTTGAATTTCTTTCGTTTCGTGCGGCTAAAAATATGGGACTAGAGAATGGATCAATTACTCTATTAAACTACTTCATATATTTTTCTTGTATTTGTTTTGCCGTTACGTTTCACATCGTTTTAAACACATTTTTAACCGACGCGTATATATTTTTTTCATGTATGATCACGCATAACTTTTCACAGAGCAGTTCGATTCCGTTGATTCTTTTTTCATTGGATAGGGTGTACTTCGAAGTTGGTCCCATCCCTAAGGGTAGCAAAATGGAGGATATTGATCATTCACCCACTGAATGTTGGTCCGTTAAGCGATTCTATCAGGCATAACTTTGTAGTGGGTTTTTCGATTTGGATGATTCTTATTTTATTAGATAGGGTATACCTCATAGTTGATTATATTCCATTTTGCAATGGAATAATCCACCCCTATGGGTAGAAAAATAGGGGATAACTGATTTTTCACTTTTGAACATTAGCACACATATGTAGTTGACATTGACAGATCATCCTACATTCCATGAAAGGTTGGAATTATATACAGAGTGATAAAATCGACTAACCAGAACATTCACAAATAATTTATATTATATAACAATAAATAGTAGAAGTGGATAATCATATTATATAACACTTAATAGTTGAAGTAAGCTAGGTAAGTAGGTATTTTGGAAGTGATCGAGAATTAAGTGGGTTGGTTGGTTGGTTGGTTGGTTGGAAGCTGACGAGCCAGAGACAGGGTTGGCACTTAGCTTCCCTTGACACTGCGACCAGCTGGGGTCTATTGTATCACTCTGCTGTCGTCAGTGGTTCCTCATTCAAACAGGTTTGTGCCTTTAATTAGGTTTAGAAGCCTGTTGATAAGGTTCTTCGGATTCATGGCTGTTTCCGGGCTGATCTCTCCAAAGGTTCTGTGTCGCCTACTACTTAGGGTGTCACAGTCGAAGATTGAAAGACAAGAGTTAGACCCGAGGCCTCCTCTTGTCTCTTGATGACAAGCCATTCTTCAGTATCTATCCCCATGTCCTGGGTTTTGATGAGCTGAAGAATCTTTTTGGTTTCCGTTTTACCAAATGGCTTTGGAATCCACTCTGTTTCCGGGAGTTTCTCAGTAGGTGTTCGACCATCTGCTGATCCCTCCTCGGTTGGGTTTACGGTTTCTGATGCCAAGTGTGATTCAACTGGAATCTCCTCGACTTCCATACCCGCTATCGGTGTTGGGTCTTCCCCAGGGTTGTTTTTCTCTGTGGTTTCCATTTCGTTCCCACGAGTGTAGGGGAAAAGGTCGTACACACCTGCGGTGCCCCCTGCGCAGGTGTAAGGCAGATTAGTCTGGGAGGTCGCCATGTATCCCAGAGGCTCCGTTTGTGATACCTGACTGGCTCAGGTATCATCCATCCCTCGGCACGGGTCGCTTGACGCCTTGGATTAAGCCATGTTGTGGTGGCATTTGGTTTGAGATTGACTTAGAGATCCGCAGGTTTTGACCATTTCTGGTCATTCCCACTGGATTTTTCTTGTCAACCTCGTTATCCAGCGATACCACTTGGAGGTAGCCACCTAAGTTTCCGCAACCCATCTTCATCTCTCGTAGGAGGTGAACATGTGTTGACGCAAACTACTCGCCAATTAAGTGGGTAGTAATTAGTAGATTCCAGCCACAAAAAATTTAAAAAAACTTTTTAACAAAAAATCATACCGACGAAAAAATCAACTGAAAAGCAAAAAATAAAATAAACCTTCTTAGTCTTGATGATAATTGAGCTCCTAAACTAATGTGAGTAACTAATTTTGAGTCGGCGCCAAACAAACCAGCAATTGATTAAGGTAAAGCGTAAAATGATGGCAGCGAGATACACAGCGGCGTTTTGATTACTTCTTCAAAGTAATATAATGATCTTCGATAATTGTTTGTTTTTGGCGCCGTCTCAAAATAAGTTACTCGCATTAGTTTAGGAGCTCAATTATCATTAAGACTAAGAAGGTTCATTTTATATTTTGCTTTTCAGTTGATTTTTTCGTCGGTTTAATTTTTTGTTAAAAAGGTTTTTTTTTATAATTTTCTCCATTACCTTTTCGAATATTGAAAGCTCAATCTTTCAAAATGGATGCTATCATTTCAGTGGAAATTGATTCATTTAGTTTCTTTCACTACAATACGTAAGAAATTGTTTCCATACGTACTCTTTTGTTTTCACTGTATTATAAGGTTCAGTATTATGTATACTTTCGTCTATTGCATTTAATGATAAATCTCCGAATCGACTCATTTTTGAACAATTATTGATAAACGTCAAAATTTGACGGTCCTGTTAGTTTGTGTATTGTTGTTCATTGATGTCGATGTGGTTACTACGGAAATGAAATTATTGTAAAATTTTAGATTGGTGGAGCTACTCTATGTATAATCAGGTATTATCAGTAGTAATACCACTAGTGACTGAATTTTCGCGATAAGTCTGTCGATTTATTTCTAAACGAAACTGAGTTGCTTGAAAACACCACGAGTCCGCAGGACGAGTGGTGTTTTCTTCAAGCAACTCAGTTGAGTTTAGAAATAAAAGACTGACTTATAAGATGAATTCAATCACGAGTGGTATTTTATTAGACTATTTCACAAACAAAGTGAAAGGTCAAAAAACTTAAATTCGGCAGAATGAGAGGAAGAAATTCAATAATAATAAATAATTCAAATTTAATTATAATCATGAAATATTTATTTTAACTATAAACAATTTGTTTTAATTATTATTTGTTACCTTTAACAGTGAATAATTTTTTATGAACACGAACATAATACATTATTTTCGTCTATAATTATTATAAATGGTGCAATTGTAAAATTTTTGAATAGTATGACCGTTAGTAAGTGGATACAATGTATTGTTGGTATTATTACTTGATGTACTTGGAGTACTTTTAAAGTATTCACTATATTCTGATGATGTTCAGCACTAAGATGTAAATACGGTTTCATCGAGTTCAAACTTCCATGTCCAGTAATTTTCATAGCTTGTTGTTCACTAACGCCGGATTGTAGTAACTGACTAACTGCAGTGGCACGATTAGAGTGATTTGTTATTTTTTAGTTTTTTAGTTTCTAATCCTATCTTTTCTGCAGAGAGTTTTGTCCATTTTGATATTGTATTAATACCAATAGGGCAATTCTTATACCAATTATTATTATTATATTTATTCCACTTGCCATTCACTGTCAGAAAAAGTCTGTCATTTGTAATAATTCCCCTTTTCGATATAAGTTTCCTGTATAATCTCACAGAACACATTTAAGGATTTTTCAAATTTTGAGTAAGCCATTTAGTATCTGCACAGTTTTTATCACCACCTTCGCGGGTTTTGGAGAATATCGGTTTTTATGCAATTATGTTTGTTAAACAGCCTTTGTTGTCAATCTCGTCCTTAAAAACATTTAACATGAAAAAAGTAGCTGCTTTACCTCTCCAAGCTAGTTATACTGCAGCTATGTGAAAAAACTTCTTTTGGAGTCCCTCTGGCGTATCTTCGTCCCATTCTAACCACATATTTCTATATTCGTCTGAAGTCATAGCGACAGAACTCATTTTCTTTTTTTCGGGTACAGCTTGCAACAATTTTCTCTTACTATCTCGAGCCGCCCTCGCCTCTCTGAACATTATATCTTTGAAGGGATCAATATGTCTGTAATACCCCCAAAAATATGTTTCTTGTACTAATTTTGCAGTAGTGTTCCATATGGTTTTAATAACACTCTCCTTGTAATCACTACCATCAATTTTCCGCATATTGAATGCCCAGTCTTTTAGAATGAATGCTAATCTGTCGTTGCTATTTTCTGCATCTAATTTGTAGTTGCGTTCCGTACATCACAAATTGTCTCCATATGTAAGATTTTCGATTTTGTTGTGTTACTGGGTATATTTTCTTCAATATTTTGGTTTATTACTTCGTTTGAAGTAGCACCGAAGCGACTCATTTTGACGTTTGCAGCTACAATTATTTTTGGTCAAACTGTCAAACTTTGCATTGCGATCCGTATCCATGGTTACGTCGTTGAAAACACGATGCTGATAGACCAATCAGAATTGAAAGACAGCTGGTGTTTTCGCGATAATACAAGCTGTCTTTGGTTTTTGATTGGTCAGATTTTGTGAAAATTCCAAGGTGCGTGGAATAGTCGAAATTATACAAGGTAACTCAACTGAATTGAACGTTCTGATTGGTTAAAAATTACACGAAAAAAATAATCAAGGAAATCCAGATTGTTTCCTTTGGACCCAATGCTTGGATCTGATGATCTTATCAGAGTTGAAGGGTCGGTTGGGAAAAAGTAATCTATCATATTCTAAAAAACATCAGGTTATTCTTGATCCCAACCAAACGCTTAGTGAACTTATTATTATGAATTGCATTCAATGATAAATCTCCGAATCGACTCATTTTTGAACAATTATTGATAAACGTCAAAATTTGACGGTCCTGTTAGTTTGTGTATTGTTGTTTATTGATGTCGATGTGGTTATTACGGAAATGAAATTATTGTAAAATTTTCGATTGGTGGAGCTACTCTATGTATAATCAGGTATTATCGAAATTATACAAGGTAACTTAACTAAATTGAATGTTCTGATTGGTTAAAAATTACACGAAAAAAATAATCAAGGAAATCCAGATTGTTTCCTTTGGACCCAATGCTTGGATCTGATGATCTTATCAGAGTTGGAGGAGCGGTTGAGAAAAAGTAATCTATCATATTCTAAGAAACATCAGGTTATTCTTGATCCCAACCATACTCTTAGCAAACTTATTATTATGAATGAACATGAAAGACAACTTCATGCTGGTGTTCAAGAAATTTTGGTTTATTACGACAATCATACTGGATATTAAAAGGTAGATTAAGTGTTCTGCGAAAATATTTGATATATTTCCGAGATAATCGTTCCCGTGTATTAAAAAAAAAGCTGATTGCCTGAAACTCGCATAACTGAAAATCGGCTTTTTCATGTAAGTGGAGTGGACTTTGCTGGGCCGTTCTATATTAAAGACGGAAAATTACGTAATCGAAAAATAATTGAAGCGTATTTGTGTATTTGTATATAAGCGGTGAGCGATTTCACTACAGAGTCATTTTTGAATGCAATTAAAATATTTATTTAACGTATAGGTAGGTATATGTAGGCTTCTTTACGGAAATAACAGGTCTTATTTTATTAGGACAAATAACGAATTAAAAGTTTTATTTAAGTGACTAGACAAACTCATTACTGACGCTTAAGTGAGATATTACTTGAAATAAAATCGAATGGAGATTCATAAAACCTCGATCACCTCACCACGGAGGTTTGTGGGAGGCTGCAGTTAAACGTGCGAAATTTCATATTTACAGAATAGCAGGAAAATTGAACTTGACTTTCGAAGAACTTTCCACCCTGTTTTGCCAACTTTGGGCTGAATTGGATTCTCGGCCCTTAATTCCAATCTCGGATGATCCAGATGATCTCCAAGCGTTGACACCAGGTCACTTCCTCATTGGCAAATGCCTTACCTCAATCCCCTTGATCGATTTGTCCCATTTGCCTCCGAACAGACTCAATCAGTATCAGTTGATTCAATATGCTGTGCAGAAATTCTGGAATCGATGGTCATCTGAACATCTATCAACTCTCCAAGTTGGATCGAAGTGGCAGGAGGCAACTAATTCCATAAATGTTAGCTCCATGGTTCTACTGATTGATGATGGTTCACCTCCCCTTCTATGGAAAATGGGTCGGATCATTTAGATTCATCCATCATCTAACGTACTTGTTCGAGTATGCAGCGTTAAAACTTCTACTGGGATTTTTGATAGAGCAGTCCAGAAGTTGTGCTTACTTCCAATATAAGATAATATTTGAAACCCGAGGATTTCAAGGCTGGTAGGATGTTCAAGTCTTTGTTCCAGTGTTGAAGTGACAACGGTGCTGTTTATATACTTTGATTTTTGTTGTGGTTTTGTCCCTGTCATTGTTTTTTGAAAAATTCAAAGATAAAGTCATTTTCCTAATTTATATTCGCTAGTTAATTAAAACTTATTAAATTTGATATATAGTCTTCTCAACGAATTCATCAAAAACAAGACTCTGACGTATATTGCTGTTATATCTTACATACGATGCCTACAAAAAGGACGTAGACAATATCACGATGGAAGCTAGGACACAAAACCGAGAAGCAGTCATATTAGGGGACCTGAATGCCAAATCTTATTTATGGTGATCTCCCATTGAAGACCCACGGGGCCTATACATCCTATACTGAATGGCCAGCAGCCTTGGATAGTGGAAGTTTTATTGACATAACTATGGCAACAAGTGAAATAGCAAGCTGCATTAAATGTGGAGTGCTTCAACAGAGAAGACATTGAGCCTCCATAGATATTATCTTTTTCGATATCGTGACGACATTCAAGGTGGGAAAAACTGAATTTGGAAACAACATCAACAGGAAAGAGATATGCGCAAACTGAAAGGAACACTCAGATCCCAAATAACTGAGCAACATCGTCCCGATATCAAGAAAATTACCCAAGAAGAAAATGCCCAAGAAGGATGTCAACTGAGACTTGAGAATGACAGGAGACAGATGCCATACTGGTGGAATAGGAACATAGAAGCTGAAAGAAACTGATGAAATGGAATGAGACGTCGTCTAACAAGAACAAGAAGGACTGATAGGGATGATATCAATGTACTAGCACAAGAATACAGGATTGCGAGGGATGAACTGAAGACGTTAATAAACGAGTTGGAAATAAATCTATGGAACCAACTATGTACCCAATTAGACCAAGATGTATGGGGACAAGGATATAAGCCAGCAATGAGAATTAAGTGGTGAACTTTTTCCAAGCGAAACAGATACGTGGGTTAGAAGCGAGCCTACATAGGAAGTTGGATCATTCACGCTGGAAGAACTTTACCTAGCGGCTAGCAACTTGAAATTGGGAAAGGTGGCTGGACTAGATGATATTTTACCTGACATTGTTGAGGCGGTAGTAGAGGTCGCCCCAATTGAAATATTGGACTTGATGAACATCATATTAATATCACGATGGTTACCTGGTCGGAGGAAACGTGCGAGGGTAGTTCTAATCCTGAAAATCAAAATAATGGAAACAGAAAATGATTCGTCTTATGGACCAATCTGCCTACTGAATACTTTGGGTAGACTTTATGAAGTACCCCTGAGAGAAAGGCTGGCAAAGGAAAATAGCACTATGTTGAACAATCAATACATTTTCCGTAAAGGAAGATCCACAATACAGGCTATTCAATGGGTCGTAGAACAGGTGAAAGCATCCCATAAGAAATGGAGCGCTCTCCTCCACGTGGATATCAAGAATGCGTTCAATACAGTCAAAGGGTCAGCAATACCTGATAAACTATCTATGTAGATGAACTATGGATCTAAGAGGGCAACATAGTGAAAGCGTTATGAAGGAGGTTCCACAGGGCTTTGTTCTTGGACCCACTTCATGAAATATCCTGTACGACATTGTTCTGTTGACTGAACTACTGGGAGAAAGCAAAACATTTGCTAATAGAGGGTGATAGCAAATTAAATATTTGTATCGTTACCGATATCTGGCCGAATACAGCCGAATACAGGCCTGGATGAATTAAAATCACCTGAAATTAGTTTCACATTAGACCGAGGCGGTAATTCTCAAGGGACCAATATCACAGGAGGGTATTCGAATCACAGTGGATAATGATGAACACATTGAAAGGATCATCACGAAGGCAGAAGAAAAGTATATCTGATCAGATGAAAATAATGCCAAACCTATGAGGACCATCCTCAGAAAAAAGAAGGGCAGAAGTCACGTAGTATATTAATCTATATGGAGCACCAGTCTGAGGAAACATAATTGAGTTAAACGACACAGAAAAATCATTGAAAGAATCCAATGGAAACCGCTGCTGAGAGTAACGTCTGCTGAAAGCCCCACAAGTTATTGCCTCAGTAATGCCAATTGATTTGCTAGTTCAAGAGACGACAGACACATTTGGTGCAGAAAAGGAACAACTCGAGAGAGCCAAATTCAGAGCTAGGACAAGATCTATCACAATATTGCAGCAGATAGGATGCCACTGGGCTCAGTGGAATTTCTTATGTGCCACGGCTCATTTCGAACATACCTTTTTCGCATTGGGAAAGTAGCTGACGAAAGGTGTCTTTACTCTGGAGAGACCAACAGTCCCGCCTATAACATATCGGAATGTAACAGTTGGGAGAGGCACAGACATCAACTCGAAACTGAATTTGGGCAGGATATAGGAGTTCACAATGTGGTAACCAATATGCGAGAAAATTCACGGTTTCATGAAGTCGATTATGAAGAGTAAAAAGGAAGAAGAAAGGGTCTCACGGCAGGCATAGCGCCAACATATGATGCCCATTACCAAAAATTGGAGAGGGTTGTATTATAGGCATTCAGTTTCTCTGACGTTATGTCTAATAGAGAGTTCCAGAATAACTGAGAAAATATAGGAGGGGAGGTTTAGTGAATAGGAAACGACCTGCACAAATGATCCCTCGCCATTCGTGATAGAACCTGGGCAGTATTACTCAAATGAAAATGTTGCATTACATGTCGTTGGTTATTTTCCTATGAATCCGGTCCATGTAAGTTTCCTCAAAATTATGGGTCAATAACTCGAAAATAATAATGTATATTTTCCGCACACCTCTTACACTGTACTGGTTTATAATTTTAATAATCTAATTATGATCTATGATCGCAAAGTGGTAGGTTTGTAATCTCAGACGGTAGCGCTGTTTAAGTTCTCTTCTAAATTACTGAATTTTATTTTAATAAAATGTTCATCAAGAAATGCTATACTAGCGGGAAATTTTTGTTGCTTTCTAGCTCGCTTATGACGCACCAGAAAGATAAGGACAGTTTTCATGACGTGAAGTTCTGAAAGGTGTTCGTGTAATTTAATTTCATCAGGGTCGGACTGGGAGGAGTCCACTGACATTGTGATTACTGGGTAGTCCATTTACGGCCAACGCACGTCGAGTTCAACTTGGAACGTGACACATGTGAGAAGTTTAATTAACTTTAGATCGGTAGAATACAGCGAATCATATCTGGACCCGATGATGTTGTTCCGTAGGGTTCATGAAAAATACTATATTGTTTGATAAGTATATCGAAATATATATATATATATATATATTTATGTTAGGAAATGATTATAAAATAATTAAAATGATTATAAAATAATTAAACTGATAACTATTATTATTATTAGGTATTCAAGTTATCGTGGTTCATGCTATGTTTGTTTCGCAATTTTTCTTTACTTTTTACCATTTTGAATCTTATACCATGCTCTAATAAATGTATTTGTATCAAAAAGTCAGTACTGAAGTATCTCTGTTGTCATAAGTATGTGGCTAACAATACACAATAAAAATAATATGGAAATCGAAATTAATGAAAAAACATCGTATTTCAAGTAGATCGAATGGTATTTGAGTTGGAACATCCTGTATGGTAAACCATATCAGCAGGAAACCCAATGAGATGTCAAGAAATCCATGTGAGGAAAATAACGAAATATTGAACAATACAAATAGGAAATTGTCAAAAGTGAATTTTATCAAAATTTGTACATAGAATATAAGGTTTAGAATTAGATATTATAAATAAAACATTAGAATCAGTTGAAATGACAAACAGTGGTATAGGAAGTGGCACTGAACTCTAAAATTTGTGAAAATAAAGAAAAAAGTGGGTGTTGCCATGGAAAAATGTAACGAGCTTTGAGGAGATGAAAGTTTGAGAAAAAAGAAAACAACTTAGATAATTTTGGAAGAAAAGTTATAATAAATTTCAAGAAAAAACAACCAAAACCATTCCAGAACGTGATAAAATTAATTCAGGCATAACGGGGAGAATTAACATATGAGAAAATTCCACTCACCATAGTAACAGAACAAGAAATCTTGTCAATGCCATTCTCAGGAACAAAAGTTGTTTGGATGCAAAGAAGCTGTGTTTTCCAGTAGCAAGAATACTTCAAAAAGGCAGCAGAACACCACACAAGAGGTATTTAATACGCAGAACTGACTAAAATGCAACGTATCAGGCCTAGAAACTCATATTGTTTATTTGTTCACTTGTGTCCTTTTTAGTTGAACATTTAATAATTTTCCATGCTAACGGACTTTTTATAACTGTCAACCATTCATTCAGCAAGTATTAATCACACGCAACAAATTTCACCATTCCAAATCACTGTTTCTAGTTCCATAAAGTAGTTTACGCAGAGTAGGTCAGTTTTGAAGATTTACTTACAATAAAAACAAATATTTGACAATTTTCTGCATTTTTTGTTTATCTGTGACCATCTAACCACATTTCTCCCCACTAAACAGCTTATTTAACATCGAGCATTGCGCCAAGTTGACACTACTGACCACAGAACCGACTGCTGAGGACAGAGATGACTCATTGTTCATAGGCGTACCAACTATCATTTTTGTTATAATAGGTATTCATTTTTCAAAATTATAAGAAAGATAGACAAGTAATGAAACAAATTATAAAGTACCCAATCATAACAATATATATATATATATATATAATATATATATATATATATATATATATATATATATATATATATATATATATATATATAAATATATATATATATATATTTATATTTATATATTATATGTTCAGATAGGTTTCCGCGGTCATAACTATTTAGAATATGGAAAGCATCAAATTATAGGTAGTGACACCTATAATCTGTGCGGTGAAGCTTAGACCTGTTGTCGTGGAATTTTAATGGCACGATATTCGTGCAAATTAATAGGTCGCCAACTATGTCAGCATTGGCCTACCCACGACATCAATAGTCGTACTCCTAGTGCGTACAACCGCAAAAACAAATTACAAGAGAAAGAGACTATTGATGTCGTGGGTAGGCCTATGCTGACATAGTTGGCGACCTATAACGTTGGCGACGAATATCGTGTCATTAAAATTCCACGACAACAGGTCTAAGCTTCACCGCACAGATTATAGGTGTCACCACCTATAATTTGATGCTTCCCATATTTTTGTACTTGCCGGTGGGTATTAACACTACGAGATATTTGATACGAGTTTGAGAGAGACCACAAGCCGTCCTGAGGATTGGGAAACCATGAAACAGCTGTTGGCGGATGGTGAGTTCTCTCGGATTCGTTAAAAATTTCTCTTCCTCTTGTATTTAGAATATGTAAATTTGGGGTTGAACCGCGTCTGGAAATTCAATTATTTCAACGTTTCGGCTTTTGGAGCAATTTTCAAGAAAGCTAAGAAAAAATAAAAATTGTAATAACGTTACGGAAAGGTACCCATTTAGGATTTTGTGACTGTACGCCGAGAGCGAAACACCCACCTTCCAACACCACACCTGTTCTCGGGAAGACGATAACATTATCAGATTCTCCCGAGTATCAGACCACCGGAAGAGACCCCACAACCTATCTTGAAAAAGACCAAAATGCTCATCAACAACTCCGAAGTATCAGACGAAATAAAGAAATGTATCATTCCTAGGGAGAAATCCTCGTGCATACCCCGTATTTATGGACTTCCAGAAATACACAAACACAACATCCCCTTGCGTCTTATTGTTAGTGCATTCGGATCACCAACCCACAACCTTGCCAAATATCTAGCAAGCATTCTTCAGCCTGTAATCGAAAAAGCCTCATCATATGTGCGGAATTCGTACCACTCCATAGAAGTTCTCAAAACACACAGAATTCGGAGTAGTGATGTCCTTGTAAGCTTCGACATAGTATCACTCCTCACGAACATCCCTCTCTCAGACATATTGGACATCTTGAAAACTAAACATAACATACCAGAAGCTACCCTCAACCTCATTGTATGAAGAGTACATACTTTCTCTTCCAAGGCACATATTACGAACAAATAAGTGATACACCAATGGGGTCCCCCGTCTCTCCAGTCCATGTAAACCTATACATGGAAGAATTCGAGACTAAGGCCAGATACGTCGACGATACATTCGTTATTTGGTCCCATGGCTCCGAAACTTTTCATGGATTCCTGGATCACCTCGATAACATCCACCGCAACATGAAATTCACTATGGAAACCGAATCTGACAAACTCACCCCATTTCCTAGATGTCCTGATCACAAAAACCAACGACTCCTTCGCCCACACAGTATACAGGAAACTTACCCACACCAACCGATTTCTACACGCCAGCTCCTATCATCATTCAGCCCAAACCCAATCCGTCCTAAATTCCCTCATCTATAGATCTATTCATCTCACCGATAATCACAATCAACCACAAAATTAAAAAAAAACCTTTTTCAAAATGGTTATAACACACAAATCTGCAGATCTATCCACCATCAACAAACCCGTTCTCCGAATCCAAATCCCCGAAACCCAACAGATACCCAATTGCATAAAACTTTTCTCCCCTACATCAAAGGTTTCACCCACAAAATTGGCAGAATCCTAGAGAAACGTGATATAAAGGACAATCTTCACGGCAACTAATAAAATTTCCAATTTTCTCAGATCACCCAGAGACACTATAGCTTACGAGTCTCAAGGACGAATTACCATGTTCCGAATGCCCTAGGACATACATAGGACAAACTAACAGACGAGTGACAAGTGACGAATTTACGAACATCAACTTACGGTTCGACACTAAGATCCTTCCTCGGTCCAAACATCAGGAAGAAACAGGACACAGAATAGATTTCGAGCACAACAAAACCATGCTTCTGAGAAAACACTACAGGCGAGAGTCATTCGAGAAGCTCTTGAGATAGAAAAACGCCCGAATTGCATCAATAAACGGGATGACGAGAATACGTGGAAACCTCTCTCCCTCTCCCTCCTACCCTCTGTGTATTCATGGTCCGATTCTATTCAAAATTGGTATGTATCGGTTCTCGGGGTCGGAGATTATCACGTTTTCATCAAAATTTACAAATTTAAGATGGCGGACGAGTTTTGTAATTATGGCCCGATTGGAACCAAAATTGGTATGTCGAGATTGTTGGGGTCGGAGATAATGATTTTATTTGAAGATTATTGATTTTAAGTTGAAATTCATGAATTGAAGATGGCAACTACAAGATGGCGGATGAGTTAATCTTTAGATGGTCTCCTCATTGAAGGACTAGCTAGCTCAGAACTCGCAGGAAAAAAGCGCTCATAATTACGGTGTACTTAAGTACTTAAAAGCACAAAATACAATAATTAATGAAAAACCTCTTCAAAGCCAAGCTTTCATTCAAATGCACTTAAAAGTAAAAAATTATTGCTTTGGATGTGTGACGTCGGTTATTCCGTGAGTTATCGATTCAAAAGCTTGTCGCTTTTGTATTCGAACTGAAAACTTTGCGCGACAAGTTTTTAAATCTATAACTCACGGGATAACCTACGTTACACATCCAAAGCAATCATTTTTTACTCTTTAGTGCATTTGAATAAAAGCTTGTCTTCAAAAATGTTCTTTATTGATTATTTCATTCGATCATGACTCATGATCAATATTGCTTCAAGACTAACGTGTAGTGTGGTATCTTAGAATAAAATAATGGGACCATCTTTTTTCAGACAGTCCATCAATGTCTACCTTGAAACTATTTTCAATGACAAATTGATACATAGATGTCTTTTTTATTTTTTGGCTGGCTAGATCTCCAGACTCAACCTCTCTGGATTATTTCCCATGGGGCTACTTAAAACAAAGGTTTCACCAACAGGGACCTTTCCAAGATATTGATCATTCCGAGAGGATCATTTCAAAAACATGCCAGGAAATTACTCCAAAAATGATAAAGTATGTATTAGGGGAATTTAATAAACGAACCTAGAAATGGTTTGAAAGACATGGTGAATATATTGGGACTTTAGTTGATTAAAGCAAAATAAAAATTATTTAATTTTCAATAATGTTATTGTTACTTTTTGATTAACTTGTTATCTTCTGTTTAACTTTTCATTTGTAAAATAAATTATAATGATATGCATGCATTAATTAATCTTATGGAATAGCAAATTGCTATGTAACTTACCAATGAAGCGAGAGGTTATCATGATTATCAATACAATACATTTTTTATGATTTGCAAAATTAAATTATAATTTATACCCAAAAATTATTGAAAATCGTTTTTTCATGGTAGATGCATATTATTGGATATCTGACCATAGTTTTCAATAAGGATCAACTTTTTTCAATAAAGCTTATCGATATTGTAAAAAATAGAGTCACTTCACTCCCGAGCAAAATTTATATTTTTCTGCAAACCTCGTATACAAATGCCAATAATTGATATCTGATTATTTTATTTTTGGTTTTAGGCCATGCATGCTGAAATTTACGTTCTCGCTATGGTTGATGTTGATAAAACGTTTTGTTCAAGAGAAATTAGTCAAGAAATGCAGATAAGTCACGAATTATCAAGAAAAATACTGAAATGGCGCGGATATAAAGTATTTAAATAGTAGTTACATCAACATTTGTATGCTGATGATGGCGATAGAAGGGTAGTGTTTTGTGATTGGCTGCTTCAAAATCATAGAGTTAACCCAAATTTTTTCAACTTTATTTTATTTTTCGACGAATCACGATCTACAAATAATGGTATGTTCAATAAGCATGATACTCGGTACTGGGTTCAACAAAATGAACATGCAATGAGAAAGGGCAATGTTCAAGGAAGGTTTGGCAGAATAATTGGGCCAATATTGTTTCAAGGTCAGTAAACAGGGGTTAGGTACTTAGGTTTTCATCAAAATGAAATCGAGCATCATCTTAATAATCTACCTTTAGCAGTTTAATGAGGAATCTACTTCCAACAAGATGGAGCAGCCCCTCATAATACCAGAGAAGTTCTTGATGTTCTTAATTACTCATTAGAGCATTTTAATAATAAAGCTATTGCAACCAATGGTTCAGTACGGTGGCCTGTCCGCTCACTGGATCTCACCGTGCTCGATTTCCTTATAAGGGGATATATAAAAAAAAAGTTTACCATGCAACAGCCCCAGCCACTCTTAAAATCTTAGAAGCATATTTAGAAGTATAACGCCTCAAATGTGACGGAACGTGTTGAGAGAAACAATTGAACTATCTTGAAATGTATTTTGAACAAGGAGGAATGCACTTTGAAAATTTACTACAGTGAAAGAAGATAAATTGTTATCCATCAACAAGAGTAAATACATCGACAAGAGTAAATACATTATTATCCAGTATTTTCCTTAGTAATATTTAATGTATGTACTTATTTTTAATCCAATCGCAAATGAATTAGTATCGTTAGATTCATCAAAAAATCCTTTTGCTTGTCAAAAAATGGTCACCATTTGAAAAATAATAGTTAGACACGAAAATGTAATTTTGCCAACTTGTCCTCTTCCTATCTATCATACTAGTCACTGAAACTTTCCGATTGTAATTTTCTGATATCACCTGAGGTCCTCAGATTAGTTTACGTCCGATCATGGCCACCTAGATGCACTACCAAAAGTGACTTTAAAAAAATGAAGTAGGCATTAAAACTTTTTAAAGTATCACATTCTGATCCAGAATCGTCTCAGAAACCCAAAAATGTTAAAATATACAGGGTGTTCCATTTAAAAATTCAAAACCGGGGCCATTTCCGGTGTAACCGGAAGTGACCGGCAAGTGAAAAATATACAAGAACTCTCCTCTTCACATACCATTGACCAATACCAAATCTTATTTTGATACACCTAATATTCTAGAAGTTATGACTTGTCTAGAAATAGATTCGTTGACACCTGGTATATATATATTATATATATATATTTCAAGAAATGCCCAAACCCCTTTCGAAGCAAGGTCGGGGGAACTTAAATAGCATATGAGCGAGCTTAAATGATTTACCTGTATGCAAAACAGGATAATTGTTTCAGGAGCACTGTAACGAACGTCATCCAGAAAAAATGTTAGCCACATACATACATAGGTACGTAAGTTGGTGAGATAATTTGAAGAAACGGGCTCCGTAAATAACACCACGAGTACTTGATGGAGCTGCTACTGTAAAAGTACTGGAAAAATTTGCAATGAATCCTCAATTTCCGTTGCGAATGGTTGCAAGGGAAACAGGAATTTGTCATGAATCGGTGCGGAAAGTTCAAAGGCATCATAAGTTCTTTCTGTATGAGATGAAAATTTTGCAAGAACTACGTGATGGTGACCTTGATAGAATAATAGAATTTTGCGAACTGATGATTAATTTACTGCGCCATAAACCATAAAAAACATTTGTTTTCGTGATGAATGTACTTTCTTTCTGAATGGAGAGGTCAATAAGCAAAACTGTCGTTATTGGAGTGATGAAAACCATTTTTGGTAAGGGCACACTCAGCATTCTCAAAAATTGAATGTGTGGACTGGAATTATTGGAAATGAAGTTATTCATCAATGACATCGTGAATGGAGAACTGTACCTCCATATGTTAGAAACTATGATAGAGCACTTAAATGTGGACCAGCTGGAAAATCAAATTGATGCAGATGGCAACCGAATCAGAATCAGAAATAAGTTTATGCATTTTTCATCATTTTTTCATTCCATGGCTTATCCTTAATACTAAATATTTACAATATATACAGATCAAGTATTTTCAGCGGAAATTCCCAAACCGGAGCACTGTTTCCAGCACTCCAAACGAACGCCCCGGTCCAAAGACAGACTGCAACCCCCGAGTGTACGAGAGACTGGACCCCGTACCAGCAAATTTTAGGCTGTTCTCTTCTTATTTGTTAAGTCATGTTGTATTTTGAGATTTTTTCCTCCTAGCCAGTGCCGGATTTGAACTCACTTACGCCGGGGGCTAATGCTTACGATGCCGCCGCTAATTAGCATTAATTGTCAGTTTCAAAGTATACCCATTTATTGTTTTTTTTTCATAATATATGACTATAACATAAAATTATTACATATAAAGAAAAACATTATATTCACTTCACAAACAACAAATATATTATTTTTATATAAATACACTTCTCTGGATTTTCTTGTAACGAACTCATCAATGGCATCATCAAAATTCAGTTCTGATAATAAGTTTCTGTTGATATTCAGAATCGATAGGCTATTCAAAATATCCTCTACCATCCAATTTCTTGGGTAATTTTTTACTCTTTTTAAAGTTGAGAATGACCTTTCACCACTGGCATTACTAATCATCAGGGATAGGAACATTCTCAGAGCTACTTCTACGTTGCAAAAAGTTTTATTTTATATTTGTGCAAAAGTGCCATTAATGAAATGGGCTTGCGGCTCTTTTTCTCTTCTTCTTCAAAGAAAAATATAGTTTAACCATTTTCAATTGCAGAAGCTGTTTCTATAAGGAGCAAATAAAAAACTCACTTCGCTAAAACGAGCGTATATGCGAAATAATGTGTACTACTCGTAAACATTCTCCGTCGCCAAACGGCAGATCAAAAGAGCTGACAGTCAACGTGGGTTTGAGTGACAGCTGTCTAATTCTACAGCAGGTTCGCCTGAGCCAATCAAGACGGACCGCAAGCCAATGATAATACTTGTAGGTGTGTCGATACGTTGAGAGGTCGAGAAAACTAATAAATCACGAGTTATATATGTGTTTCAAGAGGTCTGAATAAATAAAAGCCAGTAGCGTCTTTAGTCTGGGATCGAAATAGGTTTTAAAATATGGATTTTTCTCGACCATGGAAAAATTAAATTATGATGATCTGATTGCCTATTAATACATACTTTCTCGCTTACGGCATATTTTATTTATTATAACGTAGTTTTAAAATATTTAAATATCTAAATAAAATTAGTAATCTCCGCCTATGCTGCTCAAAGGATACCGCTGCCGCTCGAGATCGAAGTGAATATCATTTTACAAAACAGTGTCCTTTTGATGCGGCGGTCGCCGCGGTCGTGATTTGCGCGTTTGCTTAAAGATTGTTGCTTGTTTTTTCTTTGCCTTACCGCCTCTTAAAGTTTACCGTCGAGAGCTTATAGTTCCATAGCCCCTCCCTGAATCCGGCACTGCTCCTAGCATAGAAATTTGAAGTTTTGATGAATTTATTAATCTGTATGATTTTATCTGGATGTGAATTTTGTAATATTTTTCTGGGAAAAGTATTTATAACCCAGTGAATGTGGTGAAATGTTTGTGTGGTAATTTGAGTAATATTTGAGTCGATTTGTGTTTTATTGTTTGAAGTTTTTTGAGTGTTAAATAATTTGAAATAATTGATTTTGTAATTTGAAGTTTTTGAAGTTATTGAGTTTAAATTTTTTGTATTACGTCATGCCGCCTCATAGCCTCCAAACTAGAATCTCCGGAAACACACGGGGACGCCGACAGCTGTGCCTGCCACCGCCCCCGCGCACTCACAGAAAATCAGCTCTTTGGCAAGGCGACATGAATTTTTATCTTGTTATGTAATATTACAAATTTTTGTGGTTCATGAGTGTAGGCTGTTTCATTTGCATACATGCAAAAATTAAGAAAGAGTAATTATTGTGTGATGAGGGCCGGGATAGAACCCGGGTCTTTGTGGTTTGAAAGCTCATGCCTAGCGACGTAGACCACTGAGCCAACCCAAAATAATGAATTGTTTGAAGGTATTTGTAGATATTATGAAGTGTAATATTCAGCTCGCAATCTCCGCCTCCGGATGCAACCCCCAGATGGCAACCGAGTAATAAATTAAGATCAGCTTCGTTACCAACGAGGCAACGCTTCCCCGCACTATTATGACCCTGTGAGACAATGGATGGGTGACCATTATAAAAACCCGATGGCTTGACCAGTCGGAAAGGTAGGTTTCAGAATATATTTTTCGATTCTGAAATTGCTATCAATCAAGCTAACGAATATAACTTATAATTTTTTATGTAGTTTAACTTTAAAATCGAGAAATGTTAAAATACAATGATGTTTGTCGGCGAAAGAAAAACTCAAATAGTATCTGATTGACATGAGTGAATGAAACTCAAATGAAAGGAGCATACAGGGTAAACTAAAATTATTTATTCTCATGAATTATATGTGTACATCTTAGAATTTTATGTGTACATCTTAGAAAAAAACTTTTCGTATAAAAGTTGTGGAGTTCATGATGCTCTATGAAACGACATATTGGTATTGGTATAAAAATGAGAGAATGAGATTTTTTTCAATGTTTCAACAGCCGCCATTTTGAAACTACTGAACCGATTTGGTTCGAGAACTTATCCGAGGCATTGATAGAAAATATATTTTTGACGAATTTTCTTTCTAATCGTTTGAAAAATGTGGCATCCACTTTGTTGACAAATTTCGTTATATATATATATATATATATATATATATATATATATATATATATATATATATATATAAACTTTCGAACTGGTGGTATATCACAATTTTTTTAAAGTCTTGTGATGACGAGACCAATAGTAGTATTTCTATGGAAACCTACTTAACAACCGTTGGATTGGAATGAAAGGAATTATTGAGTGGTCTCCAAGATTTCCAGGTCTACCCCTCTCGATTTTCATTTTCATTTCCATTTTCACCTTGCCTCGAAACAGGTTTGGCAATTTCTTGACATCTTTTTTCATTTTCAAGATATTCCCACTGGCAACTTTCAAGTTTGACACTGTAGATATATATATATATATATATATATATATATATATATATATATATATATATATATATATATATATATATATATATTTATATATATATATTTATATATATATATTTATATATATATATATATATATATATATTATTATTATTATTATGATGATACTAACGACTTGAAGTCAATGTTCAATGTACTGTTTTATGGAAATATTGGTTGTAATGTGATCAACAGATAAATAATGAATCCAGAAAATAGTCAAATAAATATTCTTTTATTGAATCGAATGCTTGAATATACCACCCAGCGAAATCTATCTTATCTGTAGTAGGGGAAAAAGGGGCAATGAGAGTCAGGGGGCAATGGTGGTCAGCGTTCTAGTTCCTAGACGAAAGTAGCTAAACAAACGAATATCGTCCATAAAGACTCGTTAAGTGACACGGGGATGCCGCTGCACAGTTTCGCGCGCATTTGATGTAATTTTACGTGTGCACAAAATAAGCGGTACATGAAATTTGAATACTTAGAGTAGGTTATTGTGTGTCTTCAAGCTTATATTATCGATTTAAAAAATATTTCTGGTATTTCAACAGCAAATTAAAGTTTTATTTAATTTTTTTACACATTTAGTATGATCGGGTAATAAGGGTCACTGCACTGAGAGTTGACTACCATTGCCCGCAATCATTGTATTATACCTAAAAAAATTAATTCTCATTAATTACTATTCCAGAAATCTCGAAAATACAGCACAGGTCCACAAATAAGGCTCAGTGGTCATCTGAAACACTGTCAAAAGCTGAGGTTCTCATGAGTCAAGGCTCTATGAGAAGTGCTGCTGAAGCCATGAATATACCTTTTTCAAGCCTCCAAAAACGGTTGAAGAAGAACAATTCATCGGAACCACGTCTCGGACGACTTCCTGTATTCACAGCAGATGTAGAAAAGGTTTTGTCAGACCTATCTTCTATTTTTTATGGAGTCACAGTGATTCAAATAAGGAAAGCAGCATACCAGTATGCAGAAGAGCTTAAAATTTCACACAATTTTGACAAGAGTGCTAAAACGGCTGGACGCGATTGGCTAGATGGCTTTTTAAAAAGAAATGGCATCTCTGTTCTGAAACCTGAAGCTACAAGTGTCAACAGAATAACGGCTTTCAATAAAGAAGTCCAACTGTTCTACAGACTATTAGGAGATCTAATGGACAAATATAAATTTACTCCTAATAATATTTATAACTGCGACGAGACAGGCTTTTCCACAGTGCAAGATCCTGGAAAAATATTAGCTCCCAAAGGCATGAGTTGGCTCCATAACAAGTTAGGAAAGAGGAAAAAATATTACACTCTTGTGTGCCATGAGCGCTTCTGGTGGTTTTGTCCCACCAATATCAATCTTTCCGAGAAAAAGAATGACTCCTCAGCTTGAGAAAGACGGTCCTACAGGAGCTATATACAAATGTTCGGATAATGGGTGGATTAATGAACATCTATTCTTCGAGTGGCTGCAACACTTTGCCATGTATACCAAGCCATTGTCACGGTAGCCTGTTTTATTAATACTTGCCAATCACGCCAGTCATACTCCTTTGATGACTTGTAAGCAAAATGAAATACATATGCTGTCACTGCCCCACATACATCCCACAGGATGCAGCCATTAGATCTCACATTTTTTGGTCCTCTTAAAGCTATTTACAAAAAGGAGTGCGATTCATTTAAAAAAAATCGCCTTGCAGGGAAAATATTTCCGTACGACGTGGCGGCTATTTTAAATAGAGTATATTCTACCGGGGCATCTATAAATAAAGGTGAAGCAGGATTCCGGGCATCAGGTATTGTCCCATATAATCCGAATATTTTTTCTGAAGAAGATTTTACCGCAGCTGGAGTCTTAACCCAATCTGAAGTAATTATTCAAGATACCTCAATCGTCATTCCATCTACGTCTGCTCCAACAGATCCAATACCATCTACATCATCTGCAACAATACATCCAATGCCGTGTAATTCATCGGTTACAACAAATTTTACACCATCTACATCGTCTGCAGAAATACATCATATGCCATCCATAGCAGTCGATTCAATACCATCGACATCATCAGCAACGTTAGCTCCTGGAATATTGAATTCCAATATTGAAGATCTGCTTCCATTATCTGTCAAAATGATTCCTGAAAAGCCCATAACAAAAGGACGAACGAAGCAACACATCAACACCCGTCAAAGATAGTCTTGTTGAAAAAGAAAATAAGAAAGCATCTAGAACAGCAAAAGGAAAAAACCTTATGCCGAAACCTAAGAAAGATATTGCGAATAAGGCCGGAAGGCGCGTACTTCAAGATCTAAACATTGCTTCAGATTCAGATATTAGTCTTAATCAGATATGTGACGATGATGAAGACGACGATTTGAATAAATGCTTAGTATGCGATTAATTTGGTCGCAACAATGAGTTATGGTACAGATGCACTTCTTGTGGCTTATGGGCACACGCTAGGGATTCGCCAAAAGGGATCCGCCAAAAGGTTACGTATGGGACAATTGTTAGGCTAGGCTGACTCTCATTGTCCCCATAGTGACTATAATTACCCTCAGATATGGAAAATGGTGGTCAAATATGTTTTTTTTTTAAGTTTAATGGCAATTAATATATGATTCCAAAGGTAATGAAACTGTCTGAGACTGATAGTGTAATTATTAAAATACTTTAAAAGTTGATTAAAATAAAGATAAAGTAAAAATTGTGTGTTTTATTCTATATCTTGCTTAAGTGACTCCCATTACCCCCTTTTTTCCTACTCTGATCAAACAGTGAAATGTGAGAAGTGAAATACTTTGTTCATGTGCAATTGAGTGACTTTCATGTATAATAATTGTAGGTTATATTAAATTATGAAAGCAAACGAGAAATACAGTTAAAAAAAGGACAGTGAAAAAGTGACATGAAATTAACTCAAATAAGTGTCTGACCCGAATACGTTCACTTTGTTTAGATTCTTTTTGAAAATTACCTGTCATTCGTTTAGCTTGAGACTTCTCTCGAATCCTGGAAGTGTTCTTTGGCTATTTGAGTTTGCAGCTTCACTGTGGCAGGATCCCCTTGTTGTCGGCCGCGTGTTCTGGCTGTGTTCTGGAGGAAAGTGGTTTTCTTTGGCAGTTTCAACGCCTATTGGTCTCTGGACATGGCTTGGATTATCAAAAAATTTTGTTACTGTGTTCTTCCAAAGATAATTTTGTATCTCCCCCAATACTCGCTATTTTTCTTCCTGGCAGCCATCAATTTTTGTTTTTTCCCACAAATTTTAGGTTTTTACTCACTTTCTATGACACTTTTCCTCATTCTAAACTATGCTAAGGATTTTATATACAATTTACATTTCTATATCTTACATAATATATACAGAGTTAGTTAAAATTCATATCTGACAATTTTCTGTACTCAAAATTTTATATTTTATCATTTTCCATAGAAATGTTTTGACATGTCGCTGTCATGTTTCCTTCTGATTTGATTTTAGCATACAGGATGTTCCACCTCGAATATTATTTTTGTCTTCTTGAGATCTAAAGTTTTATTCGTGAATTTTGATTTCTACATTGTTTATAGGATGTGCAAATTAAATGAATTGTTGGCAACATACTTATGGCAATAGAAAAAATCCACTGCTAAACTCTTGAGACATCTGCGTCGACTAGAAAATGTTACTAGGTTTCAGAAAAGCAAAATATACAGAAAAATTTCAAAACAAACATATCAGGTATTTATGTGATATTTCATTCATTCATTCATTATATGACTTTTCATACTTTTAACATTTAACAAATATTTCTTATCATCACAATATATTTATATATATATATATACATCTCTCTGAGAAATTATTATTTGGGATAGCAGCAAACGCAAAGTGTACTCTTATAACATTATATTTCTAATATTTCGACAATGAATATTGTCATCATCAGGGAGCTACAAAGGTGCAAATACTACAATATAATTGATAAATATAAAAATGTTAAATTCATTAAGTGCAAAATACGAAATATGTTTTTTTCTTAACCCAACAATGTTGCTACATGTTTTTGCCAGGTTTCTCCTGAGGTACACAGACCCTCTAATCATATTACTAGAAGCCCAGGCCCGCACTCCCTAAACTATGACAGAAAAAATGCACATTAATAAGGGAAAATATGGTTAAATTGCAATTATTCATGATTTATATGACTGAGTAAGTTAGTTCTCCTCTTTTGACTCGTACTATACACATTTTCATCCAAGTTTGTCCTTTGCGAGAATGTAATATCCTCATTTTTTTTCATGAATATCCAGACGGGAATTCTGCGAAGTTTATTGGCATCAAGCGAACTTTATACAGTAACGAAAAACCTTTCCAAACTATTCAATTCGTCACCTATTCTATCTCTCTCTCTCTCTCTCTTCTCTTTTTTTTCTCTCTCTCTCTCTATCTCTTTTTTCTCTCTCTCTCTCTCTCTCTCTCTCTTCAGGTTGTCGTCAGTTCAAACGGCCAGTGTATTAATTCTTTGTTGTTTGTCAAGCTTTCGAAATAATGTTATTCCATTATCAAGACATTTAAAAATTCCAATTATTTCAATTTGAGAAAAAAAAACTTACCAGCGTGAGAATGTTACATGAAAGATGATATTAAAAGATATCAAAAAAGATTAAACACTAACACAGTTATTGGTACATGATGTTAGGAGACGTCTACTTTGAATGATGACATCGAAAGAGATTGAAAACCAGAGAAACCATTTGACACAGTTTCGATCTATTATATGTTATATTTTTTCCCGACTGGAAAAAAGTTGCTCAAAAGCCTTTTTTTTATAAAAAAATAAAAAAAAACGGATTGTCAGAGGGGTTGGTCCTTATTGTCCATTTTTAATTTATAGCTACTTATTAAGTTGTGGGAGAATCAATTTCCGTTCCTATGTCGAACCAATGAATCAATGAATCCCTTTATAATAACAAACTAATGTGTCAATAATTTCAATCAACAGAAAACTACCCGTAGGTACTCGTTTCTAATTGTTGCAAACTAGCGAAAAACAATCTTTTATTCACAATCAATGCAAATAATATGAACGGAAATGATACGAAATTGAAACTCAAATAAGCGCAATTTGAACTTTTGTGGCCTCCACCAAACCTCCATTCAAGTCAATGTATTTATCATATCGCTTGCGAATGTTTTTTAGAGTGTTGCGTAATAGGAGAATTAATCATCCTGATACGACCCCCATAGGAGATGAACTGAACTGTTAAGAGTAGGTTTGTTTATATTGTCACCCTATGACTGTTGTGCTATTTTCACGATTTGCTGTGTAAATACTATCTAATAACAAATTGGAATTTCTGTATACCAAAGACAATCTTGAAAGTTCGTTTGCCGCGCCATAATAATGTTGTGTGTTTGGTTGTAATAGCAGGAGAAGCGTGAATTCTAACCTCTCCTTTCACAAGTTTCCTGAAAAGAATAGGTACTCCGTATATAGAGTCACTAAACTTGGACTCCGGGAAAAAATTGACAAGTATAAGGCTTGGATAAATAATCTCAAACTCAAAAAACCAGGTTCGAGAGTGGTAGTGGTATGCTCTCTTCATTTCACAAGAGATGATTTCATCATACCAGGTGAGTACAATGAATTCAAATTGCCAGTATGCTTATAAATTCATTTCAAGGTGAAATTTATTTAATTTTTAACAACAGACACAAGTAATATGATAAGAATAACATAGTTTCCTAAAATGTAATTTTTTCATCACTTATCTTGTAACTTCTGTCTGAAATAGTGTGTCTTTTTTTTGGAGACTGGTCTAGTTTTTCATTGTATACTAGGAACAAAATTGATGGCAGTCACCTAGATGAATCTTATTTTGTTTTTTTACCTCTTCATATAGGAATTATATAAAGGTAATGATGATTTCAGATTGTGCATCGCAAAAGCCTAGGCTGAAAAGAACAGCGGTTCCAAGTTCAAATTTGCCAAACGAGAAGAAGGGATCAAAGCGTATATCTCCAAAAAGAAGACCAGCACAGGAAAGAACTGATAGTACTCGTTCAAGTATAGAAACTTTAGGTATTACGGAAGGAAGTGCCAGAACACTTGTGAATGAAGTTTACAGAGAAGGTAGGATTAGTTTAAATGAGAGTATATTTCAATCTGAAGTGCAATTTTCTAAATGCTAGTAGAATAGTGCTTTGAAGTTCTCTCAATTAAATCTACAAGACTCAATGTAGAGTTGTAATTATTACCAATCACAAATAATTTGCTTTACCACTACTGAAAAAATTATAATGAAATCATTCACTTCAGATGAAACAACAGCTGCTGAAGCTTTGCTTGAACTTTATAATAGAGGGACGAAAGTTTCAAGAAATGAGAAAGGCGTTCAAGTGAAGAGTGGAGACTTCACTAATATCATAACCACAAGTGCCCAACTGACTACAATGACTGGTTTACCATCTTTTGAACTTCTTGAAACCATTGTAGAATTGAGCAGTGAGATTTTCAGGAACCGATCCGGTAAGCATAAACTTTCATTAAGAGAATCCATCATTTTTACGTTCATTAAATTGAAAACAGGTTTGAGGTATGTTGTCCTCTCAGTTCTTTTCAACATATGTAGAATTGTATTCCATGAAACGTTGATTATATTGGCAACAATATTGAAAACAACAATTTCTTGGACAACTAAGGATGAGATATCAGAAAATATGCCAATATGCCAGAATGTCAGAGCAGTTATTGACCAGTTTAACATAGTAAATGCCATGTTGTAGATTGAGATCTCATTTTCAATATAAAAAGAGGCATAATATTAAAATCATGACAGCAGTCACTCATGGTGGTCTCGTCACATATATTAGTAAAGCTTATGGTGGAAGGAGTTCTGATAAGGAAATATTTAGACAAAGTGGAATAGTTGAGAAGTTGGAAGCTTTTAAAGATCACTTAATGGTAGACAAAGGTTTTATAATAACAGATATTACAAATGAATATGGCATTACGATCATTCAGCCACCTTTTCTAAAGAATAAATCACAATGTTCCAAAGAAGAAGCTTTATTAAACGCCAAAATTGCAAGGGCAAGAGTTCACATTGAAAGAGTCAATCAGCGAATAAAAACTTTTGAGATTTTCGGCAACCATTACCATATTCTTTGATACCTCGAATTGATAACATTTTCATAATAGCATGTGCTGCATTCAATTAATGAAAACCCATATTTAGTGATGATAAATTTCTTTCATAAATGTATCCATGAATTAACATTATAAATTTGTATTTCAATGTTAGGCACTATTTCTGATTGCCAATTAAGTTTGTATTGCAGATTCAATGAAGTTTAGTAATTATTGCTCCTAAACTGCTCAATTAAAGAAAAATCTTCAAGCGCAGGAATACTTCCATAGGAAAGCATATTCCGAAATAATTTTGGGTGAAAGTTTGTATGGAAGTACCATTAGTTTTGAAGTTAGTCTTGAAAATTGGTATTTGAGCTTTTATTTTCAATTAAAGAAACACGTGTTTGAATGTTTTCGAAAATTAACCCAAAAGGTTAAAGGGGGAAATTTTAATGGACTACCGTTAGTCTTTAAGTGTCATAAAAATGGGCATTCGAGGTCTTTGTTTCAAATGAAGATATGCGTGTTTCTGTGTTTTTGAAAATTAACCCCTGAAGGTGTGAAAGAGGGGTTAAATGGGGATTAGCAGTTAGTACGAGGGTTCCGTAAGTTTTTAGGTTAGGGTCATACAAATTGGTATTTGAGGTCTTTGTTACAAATGAAGTAATATGCGTTTCAGTGTTTTTAGAAATTCAACCGCTAAAGGGGGGAAAGTTTTTATGGGGGTTACGTTAGTTTTCAAATTAGGGTAATGAAAATTTGTATTTGAGGTCTTTGTAACACATAAAGGAATACATTATTCGGTGTTTTTGAAATTCATCCCCTGAAAGGCTGAAATGGGAGGGTCAAAATTTGTATGGGGTTTCGGTTAGTTTTTGAGTTACAATTATGAACGTTGGGGGCTCTCTATTGCAAATGAAGAATTCGTTTTCAACCTAACTTGAAAACTATGTCCCCAAAGGGTTGAAAAGGCTCAGTGAATTTGTAATAGTTGTCACAGAACATTACTTTCGCTGTAAAATCAATTATGGCACCCAAACGAGATAACGGAATAATCTGCCGAGCTGATTTGTGAATCTAAACCATCCAAGGCGCCACCCAAACGCATACAAAAAAAAATCATTCAAATCGGTCCAGCCGTTTAGGAGGAGTTCAGTGCCACACACGTTCAGTAGAATTATATACATAAAGATATATATATATATATATATATATATATATATATATATATATATATATATATATATATATATAATAGATATATATAATAAAGATATATATATATATATATATATATATATATATATATATATATATATATATTTGATTTTCTTTTCATGTTTGAGCACATTCACAGTATACAGAATATATCAAAGAACTGTGTAATACCCGAGATCGCAAGCAACCTTTGGTTGGCACAGTGGAGCATTTGCCAATGAAGGTGAGGATCATTTTATCTGGTTATTTCAAGTTTTTCAAAATTTTCGGAAATTACTCCAAATGTATTGGTTAAATGACACTTCATGTCAAAATTTAACATGGGATACTTCACAACCTCGTGTTATTTTATCAGAAATATAAAGTGAAAATGACTGTTCTTTTTTTTATTTGTATTTGAAGCCTCATTGATTTTTAATAAAAAAAGTTATTGTTTATCGCTCGAAAAAAATATCAAACTTTTTTTTTCACAGTAAAGAGCATTTATTTCTAGGAAAGAAATCAGCAATGCATTTCGGCAAAGTATTTTGCCATGTTCAGGCTCTCTAAAATATACATAAAAACGATACATCGTAAAAGTTGATAGAAGACATACCACAAAAACAAACATAATATCACTGACTAACACAAACTTTGAATTTAAAATATCAACTGATTAATATAACATAGGTTATCGACTGAATTAATCAGTTGACATTTTAACTTCAATGTTTGTGTAAGTCAGTGATGTTATGTTTATTTTTGTGGTAAGTCTTCAATCCACTTTTACAATGTCACCCTTGTATCGTTTTTATGTATATTTTAGAGAGCCTGAAGATGGCAAAATACTTTGCCGAAATGCATTTCCTAGAAATGAATGCTTCTTACTGTGGAGCAGACTCCATTTTTTCTACTAATTAATTAGAACTGCACCTGACATGGACTACTTTCATAATATATTTTTTTTCATGTTCATCTAGCATCTGTACAGTTTACACAGAATGGATCAAACAACAGATTAATTCTTCAAAATGAAGTGGGGATATAAGGTTCTGTTGAACTTACCTTCATCTATTGGGATATTTGCCGAATTATTATTTATTAGTTTGAATGGATTATTTATTGCATGTACCAATAGTTTTCAATATATCACTGAATTGATACTTTCATTTAATATTTTGAACAAGATACTCTCGATGTTAAGATTTATAATTGTATTGAATGTATTATTGCATTTACCAAATATTACTTATTGTATCGATATTTTCATTTAACCTTCCTAACTCGATTTATGATGGAAATATTCTTGATGTTCAATGAATGTATTGAATGAATCATTACATGTACTAATATCAAATATCAATATTTGTTTTAACGAAATTAAACAATACGTATGTTTCAACATTTTTACAAAATGTACAATGTAGATATTCTCGATGTTCTGTGATCATTTAGATATAATCATATATAATATCTTTCTCAGTACAATGTCCTTATTCTATTTAAACATTTCCCAATGTCCCCGTTGTAGAGCTTTGCGCTCTTTCCAGGAACAGCTATCAATTTTATTTTCCTTTCTGTTAACATTTCAAATTTTCTATCTGAAATTTTGATTTGTTTGGGGCGAGGAGAGGTGCGGCTCTTTTATCCTGTATATTCATGCCATTCGGCGTTCGGACGGAACGTGCAACGGAAAACCGCAGAAAACCTTAAAAACTGCACATGAATATTACATTTCTGAATATTTCAACCTGTTTCTTTTATTTCATTCATAATTTGACCTTAGAAAATACTTGTAATATTGAAAACAATTTTATGGTTATTGGGAATTTTGGGGGAGTTTTTCGTTCGGATGTCTGTTCGTGTGTATTTTTGTGGAATGTTTAGAATTCATTTTTATTTCCAAAGTGACATTCTTCGTTTATTGTTTTCGACTTGAGCTTTGTCGAGTTTTCTCGTTTTTTCTGATTTTCGAAAGGTTTTTTTGGATATGAATTTAGGGATGGCGTTTTTGTTTTTCTTGATGGTGGATTTGTGAATTTAACGAATTAATTTGATTTTGCTTGAGTGTTTTGTGATTTTGTTGTATATGCATTCTTGGTGAATTTTGGTTTGAAATTTTGAGTTGAGTTTAATTTTGACAATTCAACTCGTGTATAAAAAATCGCATATGCCACAGTGCAATTGTCAGTTTGACAGCGGCAAAAGTTAGCTGCAACTTTTACAGCGACAAATGCACTAGTGGTTTTTTCACTTATTCATTTGTTTATCAATTATCGCGGTGTTGGTTGCCAAAATAAATAAAGTTTGCATTGATATGTTTCTAAATTCCTTATTTATTGAATTGTCCTGCCGAATTACACTCGATGTTCGTATTGATATCGGGTAAATTTGTGTTGTTCAAATTCTAAACTGTTTCCTTTAGCAATTTGAATAGTTAACAGTTTTTTCGTCTAATTGCTAGGCAACAGTTTCTCATTAAAAAACCCAAATTTACCCGATAAAATACAAACCTATCGTGCAATTATAAGTGAAAATATTTTCGTTTGTTGAGATTTTCAGTTGTTTTTAGGTTTTGATTTCGCTTTAGTTTGTTTTCGTGGGATTGGGTATAGGGGGTGAAATAAAATAAAATGGTGATTTATTTATTATGTGAAAGTTAGGAAAGAATGTTGCAATGATGTTCTGAAAGTTCTTCTTGTAGTCCTTGCCTGTGGGTGGGAGGTATTTTCGAGTTGAAAATATGGTCCTGGCTGATATTTTCGCATCGAGAATTTCGTGGGTCCTGGAGTATGGGGTTTGTATTATAATATCAATAAATTCTATACCTGTTAGTGTTTCCTTTATGTGCTGAGGCAAATATTTATTGAGTTTGAACTACTGAAAATATAATTAATAATTTAGAATGAATAGACTCGAAGTACATTCATACAGATTTCGTTAATTTTTTGCAAAATTGTTATTTTACTTATTTCACACCAACTCTTTGTTAAGGGATACTAATTCAACCTTCTACAAATACAGGTTTACATTTTCTATGGCCTAAAATTACCCTAAGGCCCTGCTATAGGACTTTTGTCCCCATCAGGGACGGCTTCGAACATTTTCCTATGGTTACTAAGCTATAGAATTTTTTTTTATTTCTGAAGATATTGTGTCGAGGGAAAAGCTATGGCATTTCGTATCATCCCTGTAGGTACTTTGCATTCATGAAGAGAATGTGACAACAAACCTCAGAAAACTTTGACATAATACTGCACATTCTAGTTATTTAAAGTATTTTTCAGTTTCAATCAATCAATATAGGCTTTACTGCCAGAAGGAATGAATCTCATCGACAAAGTCGTTGAAGAATTACATATTGAAAGAGCAAAGTAGAAGAACAATAAAAACGACAAATGGTACTGGTACAGACTAATAAGAATTTGTATAAGTTGAATTATTAGGATAAGTAAGATTGATAACAGGGTATGATTTTGAGAAAGATTTTCATATTCAAAAGATTGGTAGGATATATGTGTGATTGTTTCAAGAAAGGTTGTAGATGTGTTAGTTTGTGAGTGACAAAAATGTTCATGTGAAATGCTGAGTGAGGTGCTTAGATTGGAAGAAACGCTAGATTGTACCTATATGTTATTTGTGCATGTTGCTTTTATGTATGGAAATAAATACAGTAACATTATTTTAGAAAAAAACAGGAGATATGTTGAACATGAAATTAATATTGCCCTGATTAAAAAAAATTATTGGAAAAACAAGTGTTATTTTTCATATAAACAAATTTCATGCAACATTTTGTTAAAATAATCTGTCTGCAACCTCTGCAACATTATATTGCTAAACGTTTTATCATGTTTGATAACTATATTCAAAAAGTCTCTGGAAAAACTGGAATATAAAATAAAATCACATTCATCCAGGTTCAGGATAGCCATTACCAGTTGAACCTGGCAATAATATGGATGATTTTTCCTCAACGTTAACCGATCATTATCGATTAGCAAGTAACTGCATTCATGAACAAATTCAATGGCAGGTTTTCTTTTACCTAGAAAAAACAGTTTATTGAGAAACTACTTATTCAATTATTGACTACTAACCTATGAAAGGGCACTTGATTTCATTTTTAACAACTTACCCATCTGGGGAATAAGCCAGCCATGGCTGCCCTCTACAAATTACCACACCAATTTCTTTGACATTGTAACTATTCCTCAAAGCATATGACGCTCTTGCCTCTGACTCAGTATTGATCCCATGCCTGGTAAACCTATTCATAAAAAATGTGAATTGGGGTTTCCAAACAAGATTTCTTCAAATATCTCACACAAACTTGTGCTATGTCAAGGGCTCAAAATGACCAAGAAAATTGTGGGGGATATTCAGAGTTGAGTATAACAAATGAATATACTTATTCGTGAATCCTTTGGGCCCCAAAATATTTTACTGCTTTTGAATGCCAATCACCCTCTTTATAAGCAAACATTCCATAGCATCGAGAGCCAGTAATCCGAAATTTTCTATCAAACTTCCACAAGAGTTTGTCTTTCAAAGTTTCCTTCAAAGTTTCAATACAATTACTTTTCTCAATGCTTTGGTATATTTGTTTGCAGCATTCTCTAGTTGGAAAGACTTCTGGAAGGGCTTTGATCACAGAGGACATCTCTGCAGTTTAAAAAGTAGCCTCCATCTCTAGGTCATACCCCTCTTCCTGCCATGGACCAGGCATTCCGGTTTGGTTATTTCTATTTCTTTTTCTATTACAAAACATAAAATTATATTCAATATAAAATTAACCAACACCAACCGGTGCTTTGACAATGCCGCATTTGGAACAGCAGCACATAATCTTTCTAAAATACTAATTTGATTTTCTTCAGTGACAGTAACCTCTTTCAGACATGGACAATTTCTGATGGGTGGTATTTTAGAAATGCAGTCCGTGTTGATTCAGGGTTTTGGGTGGTGATTTTCAAAAGCTCTTGATTTTTTTTTCTTCCAATATGCTTCGACATCAGTACAGGAAAGCTCTTCGAAATCCAAAATGCTCTGTCTGAAACAAAAAACAAAGCACAGAAAAACAAAAACCACAATTATAGAAAATTTTGGATATATATCCAATCGACAATGGCTTGATATGCCTTATTAACACTATATTCAATACCACACAGACATAGCAATGAAGCTATATGCTTGCACCTGCTGGACTGACCAGCATTACAGGTACAAGTGACTTCCACCACAGAAACAACAAATTCTTCATTCCACTTGAATATTGCCTCCAGTTCATGCATTGGATTATTAAGTCCGCTGCTTTTCAACCAGAGGGCAAATAGTTTGAGACTTTGAGGATATTTTTCTGTGTTGCCACACATGACAATGTGGCCAGCGTTCAAAACTGCCTGTTCTTCATTGATGCATCATGAGTTTGAAGTAGCCTCCAAATACATGAACAACTTGTCTATTCCTAGGTATAAATTCATGTTAATGTATCTAAAAAATATATAATATCGGTGAATAAGATTGTAATTGATCAGTTAAATACCTGGAAAACTCGAAACAAAATGAATATCAAAGTCAATCCACGAAAACTTCAGAACAAATCTAAAATGAACAGGTTGGGAAAATTTTCAACTAATTAGGGTATTCTCACGTCGGCAATCGCACAAATAGTCTCTTTTGAAAGTTTCTCAGTCACAATATATTATCCACAACTTCATCAAAGAGTCATAAATGTAATTAAACGCTCAAATAGGAATGTAAACACAACAATCAAATATTACTGTAACCTATTCATTGCCGCCATTTGTAGAAAACGTTGGCGCCCTCATCGGTCGATTTTCTTCCTAATAGTTGACGTGATTTGTTTTTCCTCAGACACCGCATAATATCCTCCCTATCTCCTTAAAATCCAACCTCACCTTCACGTGGTATGGGGTGAACGGGCCGCGGCAGCGAAGTGAATGGGACGCTTAATGAACATTCGTATAGGGTATGGGCGGCCGCGACTTGACTAACGAGGCTCTGGCACCGAAAGGGAAAGAGGAAACTCTTGGTCTTCGCGGTTTCTTCTTTCAGGACACTGAAGAGGTTATGATTCCGAGCGTCCTCCGAGATCGGAAGAGAACTCCTCAGGGTGCTGAACAAATAACAGGGACCGCCCAGATCAACCTCCAGCACCGCAAGATAGCCAAGGCAGTACATGCAGTAGCTAGGAGGGAACTCAAAGCGATACTTAATCGGCATCCATGGATACGACATGGTAAAAAAAACGTACCAGGTAAGATACAATGGGCCGGAAGGCTCAAGTGCTGTCGGAGGCCACAGCCTGACGAGCCTACAGGGTGGAGGTTTTAGTGGGTAAACCTGTGTCAGGGAGTCCCACACTCTGTCCGTAATGGATTTCCTCCAAAAAAATATTCTCCCTAGGTAAGTTTAATTTTAAGCTACCTACCCTCAAAATATCATTTGGATTATTCCTCTAGTGATCTAATATAGTTTGAATATCTCTATCCTTCTTCGTACATTATTCTTCAAAATATGTGTGGTCCGATTGAAGACTTGGTTTATTTTATGTACCTTGCTGTTACCTAACTTATGGCTGGATGATTTGAGGGTCTTTCATTGAATATTCTAGTAATTTTTCACTCTGGTAATTATCTCCAGAAATACGTATAAGTTCGATATTTTCTTGAATTGACAATTGTGCCATTATATTTTTTTATTTTGGAGAATGAACTAAGTTTGCTAATGGTGAATCATGAAATGACAGTTCATGTACAAATAGATGATGAAGTGTAAGTCAGAGTCTACTTGTTCATTTCATTAATGCATTCTGAATTCAATAACGCGAATACCTACATGCCGTTGAATTTGGGAGAACTCTCATTTTTTGATATTCGACAATAGGCATACACTGGAAGAAATCAATCATAGACGATGTTACTAGAATTATTATTATTATGCATAATTCAATTATAATACCTATTGGAAGTTTAATATATTACATAAAAATTTCCTATACCGAAAAATGAATTAATATCCTCGATAGCTGATCTCAAGAATGCATATTCTCCATGTCCAGGCGGTATTTCAACAAAACACCATTATTACATATTCTCAATTCTAGTTTAACGAGCGGAATAGTGCCTACACAATGGAAAGAAACCATAGTTACACCTGTATATGAGGGCGAAGATCATAAAAATAGAAGCAACTATAGACCTATATCTGTTATAAATAATTTTGCAAAGATTTTTGAAAAATGCGTCAAAATCAGAATTATAATATTTTTTGACAAACATAAAGTAATAACTGACAGACTATGGATTCAAAGGAAATTCAAACACAAAAACATGTGAGCTCAATAGACGAATTGAAGAAATGCATGGCTGTCTTTATAGAGCTAAAACATTCGATATGGTCTCCCATAACATACTTCTAGACAAATTTCATAATGACGGCATCCGTGGTACAGCATTCAAAAGTAACTTTTACAGAGAACACGAAAGATTAAAATTGATGATGCCCTCAGTGAACTACTCAAAATAACCACAGGAGTACCGCAAGTGACAGTATTAGTCATGTGAATCATTTGAATGGCCAACTCATTTCATATGCCGATAACATTCTATAATATGCAAAAACTAAAATTGGGATAAGGTTTACAACAAGGCAGAAATAGGACCCTTTAACATTCAAACTTGGTTGAACCTTAATAAACTCAGCTTAAATGTGAGCCAAAGCAAACTCATTACCTTTTTCCTTACTTCTGAAGATCAACCAACCAACAGAGTGCAGAAAATTCACAAAATTATCTGTGAGCATTCAAACTATATATGCCCTGAAAAAATCTATTCTTTGAAATATTTGGGAGTCATCTAACCAACATATGATGAGATGAACAAGTTTGAATCCTAATCAGAAGATTGAGACAAATGATGAAAACATGTTACACTCTTAGGGATATCTTGAGTGAAAATGAATCACAGGTTTGCAAGGCATTAGTGGAATCGTTTCTGCGTTATGGTATTTGTTGTATGTATTGGAAGTTTCAACAATGTAATAAAAAGCCTACGCGAAATTATACTCTGAAAATAATACTGAATTCATCTATTCTCTACGCAGAAAATATATATAGATACAAAAGTTTTCAATCTACGAAGCTTATATATCTATGGATTTTTGTCTAATGAATCGAGAATTACTAGAAATACGTTAAAACGAAAACTGGGCACACCACTTTTCAATAAGACTCACACACAAATCTTATTATTATTTTTATTAAGGTTCTATAATTTATTACCACCAAGGGAAATATCCAACATAAACTAAAATCACAGAATATATCCTGGGTAAACTCAAGTTGTTACACTTCTAATACTGATTTCTCTATTTTTCTCTATTCCTTCAATTATTTTTCTCACCTTTACTTATTGGTTATGTGCACGATAGTGTCACCGCCTAGCCAACGCAACATTTCGGACTCGTGAATTATTTGACACTTAGGTGACAGGCCATGTTTCTATCAAAACCAAGTGAAAAACATGTATAACTGTGTAATATTGTCGATATTTAAGTGCACTTCATAATATTTGTGAGTAAAATAAATTATTATTATAATAAGAATTTGGAAGCAAAAAATATAATATGTCTTTCCAATCTCAACCTGTGATGGAAGGTGATACATTAATTTCAGCACATCATGTGAGAATGAGAAATGAACTAAGAATCAACGGCTAAAGTTATTCAATACAAGCCCATATTATTAGGCAAACCTCAGTGACATTAACACCCTACAAAACATATTTCAAAGAAGTACCCTGCGTTGTTGTTGTTGAGTTGAGCTGGACTCATTCCAGTTACTTTTACAGTTATTGGTTGATTTGATGAGACTACTGTGTTCTTTCTTGCCATGAAACGTTTGTATAAACGTGTATACTTATAATATTGCAACAATAAAATTGATTCAGCTATCCATTTCTTTCTTTGCTCCAATTTCCAGGCCGATTTTGGAAACGTATAAATTAACACAAGTTATTTTTCCAATATTTGGTCAATTCACAACACAACGGATTCAACGTGGAATCATCAAAACACATCTGACAGTCCCGATATGTTTCACATTTCTCCCACAGCGTGCACTGCAATAGATTTGACTATTCCCACCAAGCACTTCGCACATAGCCGATATAAAATATCTGTGACACACATACTCCAGACACACCAACGAATTCCCGGAAGGATAACAAAACTTGATATTGTCAAAACCTACACTGTCACGGGTAACACATCACAAGCAGCTTTGCTTTTGTAAACCTTCACAGATGAGATGGAGAATATTACAATCATCACTCATACTACCATGAACATTGTAATTACTGATATATTACTTGAATAAATTGAATTAGAATTTAAAAAAAAATCTAACGAATTTTTTTGTTTTTCCATCAAGAAAGACTTCATATTCTTTTCTCCTCAAATCCCTCAGATACCACCTTTGAACAGATTCTGATCGTGAATTTGTATCTTCTTTCGTGGAGCCCGTCATCAATAATAGTTGAATACTGTCAGAAAATCCATAATCAACGACTCCTGTAATCAGAGGTATACATTCTAAACAGATCCTGGCCATAAATCACTAAATTCGTCTGCCATCTTGAAGCCATCATGATGAATTTTGACAGAAAGCTCTCCGAACCCAAAAAATCCTAGGTAACAATTTAAATTGGCCTCATCTTGAATCGTAAAATTTTTACAAAGTAATCATAATATCTGATCCAGAAAACTTCAAGGTCAATTCTGACCAAAAATTACCCAACACCACTACAATCTTATAAATGTCTTCTTGAATGTTTCATTTTATAAAAACTACCGATATATATTGTCATGCAAACCACGTAAAATAACAAAATTTGAAGTAATTTGGATGTGGGGAATCACTAAAAAGTCGTAGGTACTGTTCCAATTATCATCATCGTTCAATAATGGACCATTATTACTATTGTCAATAAATAGTAATGTCTACCGACTACACTTCATTGCCTTTTATTAAACTTTCTAGAAAAGGCTAATTACACAGACGAATTTTAGGTAATTTTCTCATTTTATTGGAAAATCATGTATTGAAAGTGGGCGGTTAAAACATTTCATCGGCAGAATCGTTCAGGGCTTGTATCTAGATCTGCATTGCCATATATTCTAACCTCTTCATAAATTGGTCCATTATTTCATAACTCTGGGTAGGCTTACATTTTATAGGAGTACCCGAAGTACCCATTTCTGATGTGGGAGGTACGGCTTCCATGAAATAATGTTCCCAATTAATAACCTGTTATCAAATGAAAATCTGCTTTACCAATATAACGAACTGAGCAACCAGCTGTAATTACAAGCATTTATGCTTTTAATTATTCTTATCTCGTATTAATATAATAACACGGTGGTAATAAGAAAATGTTATACATGGTGAAATATGTTCGGATGCGGCAAAATTGTTAATTAAAATATATTTGCTTTCGTAATTTTCTGATTGAACGTGAATGTAAATCTCGGCTACATTATAAAATTGAGAGATCGATAATGACACTTCATGAGCGATGAGAAATGTAAATAATTGATTGAAACTTATTGAATTTTACCATAGAAATATTGTAAAAATCAAAACTACAATTGAAGATAACCGGGTTGGAAGTGTGGCATTCCGGATAATAATAAATAATGCATCTGAGCACCACATTATTAATATTTCCTGGTGAATATTCGACAGACATTATGAAGATCTCATTCTGAAAATCTATAGACTTTTTGACAGTTTATTGTTGTGATTGGTTCCAAATGTATCTTATTCTTAACGAGTGCAGGGTATTGGACCAATGAAACTGATCTTCATCTTTGCTAACGTTTCCCGAATATACTGTCCTCTTCTTCAGAGCTCTAATATGGAAATACATTGTTTTAGTTCTCGACTCATTGTAACGATGCAACTTTCAAGATAAAGACATTACCTCACTTTGGGCGTTATCAACGGTATCCATAGTATTTGGTCGACAATATTCAAGTCAGGCATTGTGACATTGGCCACGTTCATACCGTATGTGAATTTGGTAACCTTACCAAGTGTATGTGACCAAATTCAAACCAAATGTTTCAGTAATCGTGTATTTACATCGTGTTTTGTCAAATGATCAATTAACCAACTTGGTTCTGGTTTGGTATTTATTTAGTCATGTAACCAAGAGAAAGGTTTTAAACTCTGCTATCTAATTCGGAATTGTGTCATCTGTCAATGACAATGTCTGGATGTCAGTGAGCTCAGGCTCAGTCATTTTAAATTTCATTTGTTCAGCAGTTTTTGTGAAGCCCCTACTCAACATGTCTTTTTCAAGGCTCTTGTAAATGTCTAGGTGTTTACATTTTTTGCCATTCAAAATTGATATAATTTTCTTGTCCAAAAATATTTGGAGAAACGCACTGGTTTCTTCATCTGTCCAATTAATACCTTTGGACTTTTTTATAGGAGATTCTGAACTGCAGCAACCCATTTCATATAAAAAATACTAATAAAAATATAGAAAACCATTTTCGAGGTAATGATGCGGAAGCTAAGGTTAGGAATCACAAAATATATTTTTCACTAACTCTCTCTCGCTCTATTTTTTATGGCTATTGTTTCCATTCGGTTCATTCAGCCAGTGCGATAACCACAACAGAACGCTTAGCAATCTTTCAAACCTTATGCATTGTGACATTGGCCACGTTCATACCGTATGTGAATTTGGTAACCTTACCAAGTGTATGTGACCAAATTCAAACCAAATGTTTTAGTAATCGTTTATTTACATCGTGTTTTGTCAAATGATCAATTAACCAACTTGGTTCTGGTTTGGTATTTATTTAGTCATGTAACCAAGAGAAAGGTTTAAAACTCTGCTATCTAATTCGGAATTGTGTCATCTGTCAATGACAATGTCTGGATATCAGTGAGCTCAGGCTCAGTCATTTTGAATTTCATTTGTTCAGCAGTTTTTGTGAAGCCCTTACTCAACATGTCTTTTTAAGGCTCTTGTAAATGTCTAGGTGTTTAAATTTTTTGCCATCCAAAATTTATATAATTTTCTTGTCCAAAAATATTTGGAGAAATGCACTGGTTTCTTCATCTGTCCAATTAATACCTTTGGACTTTTTATAGGAGGTTCTGAACTGCAGCAACTCATTTTATATAAAAAATAATAATAAAAATATATAAAACAATTTCCGAGGTAATGATGCGGAAGCTAAGGTTAGGAATCACAAAACATATTTTTCACTAACTCTCTCTCGCTCTATTTTTTATGGCTATTGTTTCCATTCGGTTCATTCAGCCAGTGCGATAACCACAACAGAACGCTTAGCAATCTTTCAAACCAAAATTTACAGTCACGGTTGGTAAAATTTATCATACTGTTTACACCATCTTAGTCAACTTAGTATTACAGTCTGGTACACAACAAATTTCGCTACCAAACCAAGCTAGTTACTTGACTTAAGTGCACAGTTTATACCACACTGACTAACTGAATTTGGTTGGAATATAATCATTAGTCTGCTTATCACGACACGGTATAAACGTGGCCAATGCGTCGCAGAACTTATATAAATGGATCTCAGGAACTAAAATGTTTGAAATTATGATTACAGTTCATCTGACAACTAGCATTTGAGTATGAATAAAACAATTTGATATACAATACAAAAAATTTGAAATTAAAAAGTTATAAAAAAATTACAAAATGGTTTTAAACATCGACAAATGATTAGATATACTAACTTGTTGCACTTCCGTGAACAAAGGGTGTATAATGCATTTTTATAAAAAAAAAACATTTCATATCAAAGCATATTTGGGACACGCTGTTCGCTTAACCTAAACCTTAGCCGAAATAAAACACTGGCTGTTGCCAGATGCAATGAACATTTGAATATCTGAAATTGATCATTTGAGAAATGTCAGCATACTTTGACGCACTTAACAAACCACAATTATCAAAATATAATTCGTAAGTAACAAACATGGTTTCATTTCGCACGTAAAGTAAACAATATCGACGGCCATATTGAGCTGACAATTGAATTGTCACATAAGCAGAATTGATGCGTTGCCGGGTAGTCTTTTCAAGATTCTCGCGCGCGTCTCTAGCAGTGAATTTGAAAGATGTCTACGAACGACATGACGTTTGTTGTTGAGGAAGATCTTTCGTTCACCAGCCAATCAGAAAAAGGTACGCAATATGCATTTTGTGACATATTAATAAAATACATTATTTCGAAGTTATAATTGAGTATGATGTCCAGAATTGTTATTATATAATATTTGAAGTTGCCGTAGCAATCGGAGTAAGGCGACCCGTTACTTCATTCGTACTGGTCTCTGGATGAGTGGGCAAATGTATCAACAAAACGACAATTTTTATCATGTCACAATAGTGGAAAACACAGCTATCCCGAAGTAAGGCTGCCAACAAAAAATATCAAGCCGTAAAAGTAATGTGTTGTTTTCTGTGGAAAACATTGGAATTTCAGATCCCAGTTTTCCGTTTTTAGGAATTTCAGTAGCCGAAAATAACACTGACAAATTATATTCACTCGTCCTCTGAGAGTATTCGAGAGGGCTGCGTTTTGACTTGGGATTCGTGTTCAGGAGGCAGTACATGAGTACGATCAAACACTATATTCTCGATTAACCCAATATCGAAATTGTTAATTTGAATTACAAATTAACGAGAACAGCGAACAGTACGAAAATTGACGCATGAGGGTTATCTAACTCAATCCAGCGGTAACCTAACAGCGAAGTTATTTATTACCTACCAATAATAAACATATTTTTTCTGGCTTATTAAGGACTTATCGTGAATATTTCGAAGGATTTTTTTATGGGCTATCAATTGCTAGCGATAGTGCAACAAATTAAATAACACCATGTAGATATATGAATGAACAGAAGTGGGTTGATGTTGGTTATACACCGATCTCAGAAATTTTGTCGGATTTTATTGTAACGTTCTGCGTCAGAAGCGTTTCGTTCGTATATACCGGGTGATTCTCTAAGGTGGCTCACCTCTATAAAATTTTTATTATTGAAGATAGAAAAACGAAATTTGGGGGGTTGTGTATTATAGTTCAATTTAAATGTTTTGACATATTTACTTGCTTTGCCGTACTTTCGGTTTATATCAGTTTGAAATTATGTTAATTGATTGTAGAAAAAATATAGAGTCTTGAAATTAATATTTGAATGTCGCTCGAAAACGTCTAATCTATAGTACTCCACAACATTCAAAATTTTCGAGCGACCTTTGAAAATAAAAATTTTCATTTTTTTTTGTATGTACAAACAATTACAGATATGAAAAAAAAAAATATGAAAAAAATAAAATTCAAATTTTGATCATTTTCTGTATTTTTTAATTATTGAGCGAGCCTTTGAAAATATTTGATTCATCTAAAATTTCAAGAGGGCTCATCAATTACAAAAAACCAACATATTTTCACGCGATACTTGAAAAAACAAGATAGACGGTCAAAATAGGTCACCCTAATATATATATACCGGGTGATTCTCCAAGGTGTCTCACCCCTATAACTTTTTTATTATTGAAGATAAAAAAACTAAATTTGGGGGTTGTGTATTACAGCGAAATTAACATTTTTTTACATATTTACTTTGCCGTACTTCCGGTTTGACCGGAAATGACCTTCGATTTTTAATGACTATATATTTTTACTTATTTCGATCAAGAATTACATTCTAATTCCAACAACACCTCACTAGTCAATATTTGACAAATAAAGTCATTTTCATTCCAATTTTTATGTTTCCATCTAGAATGCCATGGATGGTGTAAATCGCTTCATTCTTGATCAAGTAACATAGGAAAATACGACTTTGAGGATCATGACTTCACAGTCGTCTTAAGAATTATTTAAAAGTCACAAAAATTAATTTTTCTAGTTAACTTGATTTTTTTTAAATGGAAAGGGGTGGCTCGTCGGCTTTTTGTGAAAGATCATTTTCTTACGAATAATTTTATACCACACTTTCACTTTATTTTCATTATTTTTCTGAATAACTGTAAGGGGCGATCAAACCTAATAACAAATAATACTTTTTCGGTATACTTATCCTGTTATTCTAGTTATCCGTGACCAACAATTGAATCTGTTGCTAGGACTACCTAAACAAATAGGCTAATGAATATGCTGTCACTTTTAAAAATGTATGTGTTGCGTAGTTTATAATTTGATATGGAAAATTATACTAGAAACGAATGAATTTACATGTTGCTAATTTACGTAGGAGCAAAAAAGAATGCAACTGATGCAGCTCAAATTTATGCTCAGAGATTCCCTAATCGTCGCCATCCCACTCGGCATTATTTTCCAACACTGGAAAATAAAATGCGAAATGAACCAGAAGAAAATGCCAATACCTTCATCGTCAGTGAAGAAAAAGAAGTAAACGTGTTGGCCTATGTTGATGTGAATTGTACGGCGTTGTTGTTGTTTCTGAGTGTGATACAAGTTATTCGTCCGTTTGGAGAATTCTTCACAAATATAATTATTGATCATTCAAGTACCAAAGTATCAAACTACACCAACATCTTCACGATAAATACCACAACCGAAGATTGACTTATTGCAACTGGTTTTTGACTAAATACAGAGGAGATGTACGTTTCCCATTTAAAATTATTCATTCAGATGAAACTTGATTCACCACCTTGGATCTATTCAATCGGAATAATAAAAGGTACTGGTCTAAAACAAATTTACATCTGATGCAAGAAGGAAATTTTTAAGAGCAATTTGGTGTCAATTGCTGGATAGGTATTATCGGAGGAAATCTTTTGGGGCCAATAATTTTCGCGGACAACTTATCTACAGTTCCTTAGAAATCAAATTAATGATTTCATTGAAGATTTGCCACTGGTCAACCAAGTTGATATCTATTCTCAACAAAATGGAGCGCCACCTCACAATTCTCAAGTCGTAAGAGAACACTGAATGACACCTTCCCAGAAAAGCGGATTGGCACTTAGAGACCTATTCAGTGGCCGGCGAGGTACATTCTCAAGTTGTCATATTTTTTCATAATGTATTATTTCTTTTTCATATTCTAGATCACCAGATCTTACTCCGCTAGATTTTTTTCTCTGGGGAACAAATAAAAATCAGGTGTATAACACAGCATCAGCTACTCGTGAAGAACTGGAGTATAAAGTAAGGGTGTCATTCCAGAACATCACTGCGGAACAGCTAGTCAATGTGGTGCGCGCAACAATTGAAAAAGTTGAATTTTGACGTGATCAAGAAGGAGGAAATTTTGAAAATTTAGAACCTTAATGGACTAATTTGCGACTTTTAAATAAATCTTAAAACGACTGTGAAGTCATAAGCCTCAAAGTCGTATTTTTCCCATGTTACTTGATCAAGAACTGTATACGATCCATGGCATTCTAGATCGAAAAATAAAAATTGGAATAAAAATGAACTTATTCATCAAATATTGACAAGTGAGGGGTTGTTGGATTAAGAATGTCATTCTCGATCGAAATAAGTAAAAATATATAGGATGTCCCATTTAAAAATCGAAAGTTGGGGTCATTTCCGGTCAAACCGGAAGTACGGCAAAGCAGGTAAATATATAAAAAAATGTACATAAAACTGCAATACACAACCTCCAAATTACGTTTTTCTATCTTTAATAATAAAAAAGTTATAGGGGTGAGACACCTTGGAGAATAACCCGGTATATATATATTAGGGTGACCCATTGTGACCGTCTATCTTGTTTTCTTAAGTCTCGCATGAAAATCAGTTGGTTTTTTGTAATTGATGAGCCCTCTTTTTAGATGAATCAAATATTTTCAAAGGGTCGCTCAATAATTAAAAAAATACAAAAAAATGATAAAAATTTTAATTTTTTTCCTCATAGCCGCAATTGTTTGTACATACACAAAAAAAATTATATGAAAATTTCAACTTAAATATTTTATTTTTAAAGGTCGCTCGAAAGTTCTGAATGTTGTTGAGTACTATAGATTAGACGTTTTCGAGCGACATTCAAATATTAATTTCAAGACTCTATATTTTTTCTACAATCAATTAACGTAATTCCAAACCAATATGAACTTCGAAACCCATGAAAATACTTATGAATATATTGTTACTAACATACTCAATTTATAAAAAAAATTTTAATTTAAATTTTAAATTTTTTAATTTTTTTTTCTCTATTTCTACAAGCGTAATTACACTAGATAAATATCATAAATTTGAAATACATAGCGAAATTTTCTAGTTTAATTTATTTTAGTTCAATGTTTTGACATGTCAGAGAAAATATTTAAGCTGATCAATGAGTAAACAATTTTTTCAATTTTTCATTTTTTAGATTAAAATTAAGGTGAACAGAAATAGGATTATCCAATTGTATTGAGTAATAACATTTTATTCAAAACTTCAGTCATTTATCAAACTTAATTATATCATTAATATTTCTCTAAATTTTTCTTTAATGCATTTTTATTGGCGTTAGAATATAATTCACGATTTTCTTCAATAACTTGTGAAAGAAATTGTTCTGTTCTTCATCAGTAGCACTTTGATTATACAATTGTATAAGCAATTGTATAAGCTGTATCGTTAACGACTTTTAAAGCATGAACAGTTTTTTTACCTTCCAAATATGCGCTATTGAATTTCGATTTGTTTGGATGTAGAACAACGTAGTATTAAAAAAAAACTAACCCTTTAAATGAAATTAAAATTGAAACTTTTTTATTAGTTAAATTATCCATATTAATTGAGTATATTAGTAACAATAAGTATATTCATAAGTATTTTTATGCGTCTCATGGTTTATATTTGTTCAAAATTATGTTTATCGATTGTAGAAAAAAGATAGAGTCTTAACATTGATATTTGAAGGTTGCTCGAAAACGTATAATCTATAGTATTCCGCAACATTCAGAATTCTTAATCTACCATTGAAAATCAAAATTTTTAATTAAAATTTTCAGCATGTAATTTTTTTGTATGAACAAACAATTGCCGCGATGGGTATTTTTTATTAAATTCAAATTTAGACCACCTTGGAAATTTTTAAAATTCTTGAGCGACCCCTAAAAAATATTTGATCTATCTAAAATTTCAAGAGCGCTCAAGTTACAAAAATTAACATATTTTCATGCGAGACTAATTCAGGGTCGCTGATATGTATGGAAACGGTCAATTATCTCCTTAAGTAAGATAGCTAGCGAAAAATGTTAGGACACAAAAGTTTTTGGATTTTTTTAAATCTATTGGAATAAAAAGTGTACAGGATCAGTAAAAAAACATGACGAAACAAAGTTGCTTTTTCTTTGATTGAATATCCTGTATATTATTCCATATTTCAATTCTTCTTAAAATTCTAAATAAAATTGACATAGTAGTGGTAGCATTTATTTTCTTTGGAGACAAATAATAATCTGTATAAGAATAGTCAATTGTGTAACTTAACCTAACTCAATCCTAGTGCTTAAAAGATTTAACACAAAAAATAAAATGTACCTGAACATTCGGTATAAAACTCGGACAGTTACTTAACCTAACTTAATCTTATAGCTTAAAAAATCAAATACAACAACACAACATACCTGAACATTCGTTATAAAAACTTTTTCCAGTAAAAATTCTTGAAGGTTCTTTTTGAACTCATGAGAGTTATATTTTTTGTTTTATTTCACATGGAAGCCTGTTGAAAATTTGCAGGCCAAGGTGTGAAGGAGCGTTTGCGGTTATTTTATATTTACAGTAAGGCACATAAAAAATGTTTTTTTGTCTTGTTTCTTTTGAATGAATGTTTCTTATTTCTTTAAAAGATTTCTTGTTGTTGAAAATATATAGGCAAAGTTCCATTATCAGAAGATACGCTACAGTCAAAATACGTAGCTCTCTGAATATGTTTCATTTTGTTTCATTCCAGCGATTATTTTTATAAGTTTCTTTTGTGCGATGAATACATCATTGGATAGCGTACACAAACATATACCGTATCTCAAAGTTGATGCTGCCAGGTTGTGATATACAAGAAGTAACTGACCTTGCCGCAGAATTGGTCTTAGGGCCCTATAAGCATATAATCCAATGAATTCAGTTTACTAATGACGGCTTGACAATGACTCCTCCAATCAAGGTTTTCATCTATCATTATCCCGAGAAATTTTGTTGTTTTCGTATTCTGTATAGCTGAACCACTCAGTTGAATCTCCATTTGAGAACATGTTTTTTGTCGGATGTGGAAACGGACTAATTGGGTTTTTTGATATTGAAAAAGAGTTCATTAGTCGTTTACCACTCGGAGATATTATTCAGTACACTGTTACATTTGGAAATAAGGGTATCGTCATTTTTATTGGAAATTAATAGAGAGGTGTCATCTGCATAAATGGTAAAAAATGCTTCATCGGTTATCGTATCCATTTCGTTAATGTACAACAGGAAAATTGGACCTAGTACGGATCCTTGAGGTACCCCTGTGACATAGTACGTAGGTTCAGATTTTAGTTTTTTATGTGTCCATTCTCCACGGATGTCAGGCTGACATATTATTGCCTATTTTCTAAGAAGGAAGCCACCCAATCACAGGCATTTTCACGAATTCCATACTGATACATTTTTTACAAGAGTTTACTATGACTGACACAGTCGAATGCCTTGGTGAGATCGCAAAAAATCCTAGCAGGACACTCGCCTGCATCGATCATTTCAACTAATTTTTCAATGTATGCTAAAACAGCGGTGTTTGTAGACCTTTTTGAGCGAAAACCATGTTGGCTGTTCGTCAAAATTTTTTCGCTCTCCAGGAAGTCCATGAGGCGGTTCAAAAAACGAATCTCAAAGATTTTTGACATACTTGAGGGTACTGTCACAGGTCTATAATTCTCTATCTCTAGTCTATCTATTTTTCTGTTTAGTGGCACGATCTTTCCCATCTTCAGTGATTGTGGAAACTCTCCTACCCGAAATGAAAGATTAACTAAAAAGGTAATGGGTTCAATCACATATTGTATAGATTTTTTCAGAAGAAATGCTGGAATTTCATTAAAGCCTGATGATTTTTTATTTTTCAATTTGAGCTTCAGAATCAATTTGAGCTTCAAGATATGGAATTTTGAAAATTACTTTCTTATAATTATACAAAAATATTTTAGTCTATTAAGTTTATAGTCAATCAAGTTACCTTTGGAAGTTTCTAGCTCCATAACAATGCCGCATCGTTCTTTTGTCTAACAGTGATGATCTTGACTAAACATGTAAAAAAAATACATTTAGTGTGAATAATTTTCGCGCAAGAATAGCACGTTTAAGTAAAACCGAGCGTATTGAAATTTTAATGATCATAGGATATGGTAATAGAAGCCGAAGTTGTGACCAATTAGTGGATATTTTTAATGAATTGTACCCCGATCGGGTACCTCTTTCTGATTCAACCATTTCAAAAACATTGCAGTGTTTTCATGAAACTGAAGGTGTCAAAGATCGACCAAAAAGTGGAAGACTAGTAAGCGTTACAAATGAAGCAAATTATTTCAATGTCATGTTAGATGTGGTGGAAAATCAAACAAATTCGACACACCAGAGGGCTTCAAATCATAACATAAGTCGGCATTACATTAAAAAAATTTGCAAACTGCAAAAATTCCATCCATATAAAATGTATTTGTTACAAGAATCGATTTCTGTGGCGTTATTATGGATAAATTGAACGAAAATGTCAACTTTGTCAACCACATATTGTTTTCTGACGAATCTACTTTTTGTTTAAATGGGCACGTAAACCGACACAACTGTAGGTATTGGTCAGACCAAAATCCACATTGGATGGAGGAGGTAAATGTTTGGTGTGGTTTTATTGATGGACACGTCAAAAGACCCTATTTTATATGCGGAAATTTGAACTCTGAATGATATTTATTACTTTTGCAAGAGCATATTATTCCAGAGCTTGGACGATTATTCCCGAACAATAGCAATCCCAATTTTCCGACAGAACAAATATGGTTTCAACAAGATGGGGCTCCTCCACATTTTGGACGTGTGGTGCGGGCATATCTAGATGAAACTTTTCCTGATAAATGGAATTGACGCAGGGGGGCAACTAGGTCTCCCGATATGACCCCAGTTGTCTTTTTTCTGTGGAGTTACATAAAAAATGTAGTCTACAAAAATAGGCCGCAAAATATCGAAGAGTTGCAAGATAAGGCATGAAATTTCCACCATTCCTCCCAACATGATTTTAGATTCACTACAACATTTTGTTCAGCGAATTCATTACTGTCAGGAGGTAAATGGTAAACACTTTAAACACTTTATTGAGAGGAAATCCGAAGAAAATACTTGTTGTTTATTAAAACTTGTTTTCTTTATTTTTTGGCATAACTATTGTTTTTATAAAATTCAAAATATCCAGGACATTAATTGAAAAATACATTTTTTCGTTTGAAGCATTTTTATCAACCCTAAACAAATATGCTTTTTTATTTTCTCTAAAAAAATTATAATCAAAATTTAATCATATCCATAAAACTCCACCTTGTGTAATTTCCATAGAAATATCCATCATTTCGGACTTCCTCTTTAATAAATTTGAGAGTAGTAAAAATTATTTTCAAAATTCGATATCTCGAAAACGGTTAAATTTAGGATATGATGTGCCATATAAATTTCATTTAGAATTTTGGGAAGAATTGAAATATGGAATGATATACCTACTGGGTGTTCCATTAAAGAAAAAGCAACTTTGTATACTGTTTACTTAATTTTTCATTATTGTAATAGATTTTAAAAAACATAAAAAAATTGTGCCCTAACATTATTTGCTAGCTATTTCACTTTTTCCATACATATCAGCGACCCTGAATATATTAGAAAGAAGAAAAAATTTAAGTCTCTTCATCAAGTTCGATATGAATTAAAAAAATTGGTAGACGACAACATTGAATGATATCCGCCTGAAAATCTATGCAAACTTCCATATCCAATGAAAATTTGATTGCAAATGTCCGCCTAACAATCCGTATACCGCTTTTGAGCTTTTGGCCCTCATCAGTACGGAGTAGTCACCAGTCCATAGACCTCTGGCTGAAGCGGGACCCAACACCAATGAAAACAGAACCAAGACTAATCACTACAGAAACTATTCTCCGAGAGATAGGAGTGGCTGTATGCCCGGCCGGGCGTGTACCTAATCCAGAAAGCCATGCAAGTGAAATATATTATTGGAAAGAGGAAAAACGTAAGCTCAATATAAATTGAAACAATTGGTACACTACAAGCGGAAAACAACTACTCTCCTGGCAAATAGCACGCAGAACATCGAATGATATCCGCCTGAAAATCTATGCAAACTTCCACATCCATGAAAATTGATTGCAAATATTTCTTTCTGATAAAATTGATTATGTTTGAATTGTGTCAGTTCCGCATAACAATCCGTATACTGGTTTCAGAGTTTTGGCCCTCATCAGAAATCCGAAGTACTCTGGCTAAAGCGGGACAAATGAAAACAGGACCAAGTCTAATCACCACTAGGTACGCATTTCAAAGTAACTCTGAAATGGCGGTATCTAGTGACAAAAAGAAACACTCCAGCAACTATTCTGCTACGAGATAGGAGTGGCTGTAGGTCAGGCCGGGCGTGTACATTATCAAGAAAGCCATACAAATTTTATTTTGTATCGGAAAGGTTGCAGTTCTGGAAGATATTTAAATTATCTGTCCTATCACAAACATTCGGTAAAAGTAAATCTGATAAAGCAGATGAAGAACAGGGTGCTGAGAATTTCAGATAGAAGTTTCCACAATAAAAATCTTAAAATCCTTTCAAATCTCTTTTTAGACAATTCTTATCCTCCAAGTTTGAGAAAAAGTATATTGTTCAACACATCACCTATTACTGAGCCACAACATAGTCATATAAATCTTAATATATCGAATAATAACACAGTGACTACTATCAGTATTGTCCCCAGTATTTTTACCTCTTTACCGTACCTAAGAGATATTTCACCCAAACTTGCTAGACTTTTCAAAACCATAGATAATATCAAAATAGCGAACAAAACAGTACTTACAATTAAGTCTATTTACTCCAAAGTGAAAGACAATGTTCCAATGTTAGACAGCAGGAATGTTATATACACTGTGTCCGTAAAGTATGGAACAAATTCATTTTTAGCTAAACAGGTCATTTTAAGAAATAATCCTGAAACACATCGATTTTTTATGTTAATTTACCGTATTTTAAAATAATAATCTAATATACAGGGTGAATTACGTTCGAGTAATGACGTCACCGTCATTTTTTTTAAATGGAACACCCCCATTCTGTCTCAATTTTCGGATTACTCTAGCTGAGCTGATTCCAAAAATGTATCACATGTTGATTTCAATTGGTACAGGGTGGACAAAAATACAATAGTTTTGTGTGTGCTCATAAAGTAACGCGTAACATTCTTTATTAGGTAAATTAACAATATTATCAAAAATACTTATTGTCTAGCGGACAGAATATGCTGGAATACATGACTTTATAAATGTTCGAACTGCAGCCCTTGCTGTATTTGACAGTAACCCAAACGGTGTACAAATTCTTGTTGAACCTTGTGTATGGTTTCTTGCGTAATATTGTTTATTTCTGTTCGAATTTTCTCTTGTACATCTGCAATATTTGCTGGTTTAGTTTTATAAATAACATTCTTCAGATGGCCCCACAGAAAATAATCCAAAGGTGACCTCGCTGGCCATTCAGTGGGTCCACGTCTACCAATCCACCTGTTCGGAAAAATTTCATCTAGGTACCTTCTACATCTACAGCATAATGTGGAGGTGCACCATCCTGTTGAAACCATAAACTTTCATCAAAACCTCCAGGATTACGTCTGCTGGGAAACAAGTTACGTAAAGTAGGTACGAGATACCCCCTTAAAGACTCAAGGTACGTTGCCCCGTTTAAATTACCTTCGAAAAAGTAGGGTCCGATGATTCGATTTCGTACAATTCCAGCCCATACATTTACCTTTTGAGGGTATTGTGTATGATGCTCACGCATCCAGTGGGGGTTTTCTTTTGCCCAGTATCTACAATTCTGACGGTTAACCTCACCATTTAACATGAAAGTGGACTCATCAGAAAAAATAATGTTTTGTATCAAGAGATGGTCTCGGTGACATTTATCCATCATTTCTTCGCAAAATTGGAGTCTTCTATCGGGATCATCTTCGTTTGATTCTTGCACAAGTTTGATTTTATAAGGATGTCATTTTTCAAGCTTCAATAGTTTGTGTACCGTTGTTTTGCTAACACCGATATAGCGACTAACTTTACGAACAGAAGTGTGCGCATCTTCTTCAAAACTCAGTAAAACATCTAATGCTGTATCAGCATTTGCAGGGGGACGACCTGATTTGCGTACATTTTCAACATTACCAATTTCTCGAAATTTCGTTTCAATCTTACTGACTGTTGAACGCGTTATAGGTCTTTCTGGATATTTATCATTAAACAAATTGCACACTTCCATCTGAGTTCGCGATCTGTCTCCATACCCAATCATCATAAGTATTTCAATTCTTTGTTTTACACTTAACTCCATTTCTACTTCCAATTAAATCTAAGCAATATTTCGAATATTCACGAATACCAAAAATATTGTAGTACTAAACTGTCACTGAACATCAATGAATTACTGAACAAATAATGACATTTCCCAAAAAGTAGACGACTATGTTTTTATAAATAGATAAGATATATTTTTGTCATATTCTGTCTTCTAGACCACAAGTACCAAACATGTTTGGAAACAGCTCATTTTTATTACTCTAAACATGTAGCAAACTACGGGGTGTTACATTCAAACCAATTGCCGCTAGACAATAAGTATTTTTGATAATATTGTTAATTTACCTAATAAAGAATGTTACGCGTTACTTTATGAGCACACACAAAACTATTGTATTTTTGTCCACCCTGTACCAATTGGAATCAACATGTGATACATTTTTGGAATCAGCTCAGCTAGAGTAATCCGAAAATTGAGACAAAATGGGGGTGTTCCATTTAAAAAAAATGACGGTGACGTCATTACTCGAACGTAATTCACCCTGTATATTAGATTATTATTTTAAAATACGGTAAATTAACATGAAAAATCGACGTGTTTCAGGACTATTTCTTAAAATGACCTGTTTAGCTAAAAATGAATTTGTTCCATACTTTACGGACACAGTGTATAGTATACCTTGCCAGGGTTATGACAAAGTATATATTAGTCAAACTGCAAGATTATTAAAACAGAGATTAATATCACATAAAAGTGATTGCAGGGACCATCCAGAAAGATGTGCTCTAGCAGATCACGTGAACAAATTCGACCATCATATGAACTATGATGAAGTTAAAATATTAACTAATGAACGACACACTGCTAAAAGAACTTTTCTGGAAATGGCTTTCATACCACAGGAAAAAGATCATATGAACAAAAAAACTGATGTCAACCACCTAAGTGAAATTTATTCCTTCTTATTAGCAATGGAAAATACAAAATTTTCCTCAAATCAATCGGAGCTATTTACTAGTTATTAATATATCTTCAAGTTGGCCCAACCTTCAGTTGGTACTAACAAGAAAATTACTATAATACTTTGGCCAATAATGGCACACCAATTCATATCAGTTGGTACTACCCTCAGTTGGTACCAGTGACTGTCAAAGCAGATGACAAGTGAATAAATAATTTTCCCACCATTTATAACCTATTGTACTTTCTCAAGGCACACATGTTTCAGAATTTATATTTTAATATTTTAATTACTAACTGTTCAATGAATCTTGAATTTTAATGTGTATAATTAGTTGACGATTTAAAACATGAGTTGCCAACTTCAAAGTCATAACTTATATTTCACCGTACTTTACATGAAGAACATTCATAAACAACATACAAACTAATCTCAACAAAGATGTAAGTTATTAGTACCTTAAGGTTCGAATGACACACTAATTTGTTCAATTCTTCATTGTAGTATCCCTGAAGATGGAAATAAAACATTCCGAAAGCTTGGACAAACTTTGAAGAGTACACTTTTTCTTTTGCTGCATACCCCAATAATCAATTTGTTTACACCTAACTAGTCAGCACTATATATATATATATATATATATATATATATATATATATATATATATATATATATATAGTTTGGTATAGGAAACCATGCAGCTCAGGAAGATACCTGAATTACCATTCATATCACAAACAGTCTATAAAAGTGAACTTGGTAAAACAAATTAAATTAAGAGTACTGAAGATCTCAGATCCTGAATTCCATAAACATAATCTAAACATCCTCTTTAACCTTTCCTTAGAAAATTCATATCCAAGAACTTTACTTAATAACATTCTCACTTAAAAGTACTAGCCTTAAACAGTAATAACTCGAACATTGTCTCTAACAACAATGAAACTGACAATACGCCCACTCAACCTTTTTTCACTTCATTACCATATATAAGAGGGATCACTCCTAAACTCTCCAGATTATTCCACAATACTCAAAAATTTAGAATGTCATATGAAACAGTTCTAACAATCAGGTCAATTTATTCTGAAGTTGAAGATAAAACTCCATTACTTTCAATGTCAAATGTAATTTATAGTATTCTTTGTCATGGTTGTAATAAACAATATATTGGTCAAACGCAAAGATCATTATCGAACAGAATATTTCTCATGAAAGTGACTGCCAAAATCCAAATCCAAAATATATTTATTCATAAAATTCGTTTGACAATAAAAACCTCAACTACTATATACATATTAATAGTAAAACAGTTCTTCCTTGTCCTCTTCGGGATGGGTAGGAACTGTTGCACTAGCTTGGGGATTATCAGATCACCCACTTGCCCTCCCAAAGGGGCGAAGGGGTGGTCTCTGCTGGTGTTAGCAGTTGCAGTCGAATATACCAGATTGGTCTTCTTGTGATAATTACTATTTGAAAACACCTCCTGCTTATGTGTTTTTATTCCCTTTGTGACTGCCGATTGCATACTGAAAGATGTGCTCTGGCAGAACATGTGAATAAATTTGACCACCAGATGAATTACGATTCAGTGAAAGTGCTAGCGACAGAATCACATACATACAAGAGAACATTCTTAGAAATGGCTTTCATTTCCCAAGAAAATAATTGTATGAATAGAAAACAGATACTAACCACTTATTTATTGTCTTTAGATATCAAAAATTGACAACAATGTAATATAATAATAAAAAAAACATCAATCATTCGAGCGATATCTCTTATTTATTGTCTTTAGATATCAATCAAAATTGACAACAATGTTATATAAAATAATAGTTCTTTTCAACATTACCGCCACCTGGTAACATCAGTGGTACTAATCTAACAGTTGGCACCAATGTAACTATTTCCAAGTGACACCCGTCAGGTGTCGTTGGCTTAAATATAATTGCGAGATTCATTCCTAACCTGTCAGTTTCACTCGTCACACCACATAGAGTACACTTTTATATTTATATAATTTTAAACAACGCTAATGTGGTTGTAGTAATTTTGAACTTCGTTTTATTACTCGATCTACGTTTTTTTTTCTTTTGTATCACTACGTTAGATGAATATGTTCAACATCATTGAAACCAACCCCAACAAAGTTGTAAGTAGCATATTGTTTCGCACTTGAATATGTATTACTATTGGTTTTTTCATCTATTGTAGTCTCCCTGATGATGGAAATAAACATTTCCGAAAGCTTGGATAAACCTTAAAGAGTTTACTTTTTCATTACTGCTTACCCCAATATCCCTAGTTTTGTAAATGGATATATATATATATATATATATATATATATATATATATATATATATATATTTCTATGATATGATGATATAACAAATTATTTTGTTATTATTTCGCCCCACGTTTTGGGTGCCATTTGCTATGATATGATGTTTTGTAAATAGAAATTGTTGTTATTAAATGAAGATTGCTAATAATTTTCCGCTATTCTTTGTGAGCCAAATTGTTATGATATAGTTCGAAATAGTTCGAAATCAGTTGAAATAAAGTTCTTCCGATGGAATATGCGTTATTAGTGAAATTGTTCAGTTCGGAATGTGCACTATGGAAGGTTTATACCTGTCTGGAACTGTCGCTGTTCAATACAACCAGGATTTGGATTCCCTTTCACTCCAATGCTATCAGGAACTTCAATACCAAATAGAAAAGGACCATACAAATTCAGCAATCAGCCTTGGATACTTGTATACGGTGTACAAATAAGGTAATCTTGGTTTCCACTTATAATGTGGAAATTATTCCATTTTTCGTTCTCCCAAAAATATAAAGTGGCATTCCTTTTAAATTTATTTTCGATCTCTTTTTTGTGGCTTTGTTTGTTGTCACCTGGATACCATTTTCGTTCCTTCTCTCTGATTCGAATTTTTGAATTCGCGCACCATATTGTCACATTTTCACTGTTTATGGTTATGTGTCATAACTTATACATAAAACAATTTTTCCATTCTTATTAACTATGTACAAATTTCAATCATAATTGCCTCTGACCCTCTCCCGCTCTAATTCTCTTACAATTTCAAATTCTACATGTGACCATCTGTTCCCTGATTGGCTATTGTCATCGAGAAGTTTGCTGTTCTACCATTGGCTACTTTTAGTTAGCTACAATTTCATATACTGTATGTTTAAAAATTTTTAAATTTGTAGATCACATTTTATTCCGGAAAATTTTGTAAATCTAGACTTTTTGTTGTCTTTTGAAGAATTATGGGTTGTAATCATTCTGACAGTGTATGAAATTGATTGTGTTATATAATTTGGACAATTTCATCTATTCATATCATTCATAGAACTTCTGAAATTATGTAAAAACAATCTCTTGAAACTAATAGCTAATCAATAATTATTCTTTTTTGTGGGTTTTTTTTTTTAAAATATCTAACTGGTTTTTCATAACATAACAACATTCCTAAATTTATATTCAATAATTTTCTACAGTTAGAAAATTTTGAATATCAATTTCTTTTTTACAGTTATTGAATCTACTTTAACTAATACTATTTTTCTACTTTCAGAAAACTACTTTGCTGGATTTCCCACCAGTTCAAGAAAAACAAGCTCTTCAACGATAACTATTATTTACAACTACTAATATTATGTTATTTTATTCCAGAAAAACTTGACTTCAGACATCTTTTCAGATCAAGTGAGGAAACTTTTCAAGATATTATCATATATGATATTTTATATTTTATTATTATCTTTATACTGATATATAATTTTTTTATATTCATTGATTTTACAATTACTGGTACTGCTTTCAATTATACTGTATTATTATTATTATCATTTCCACTTTCATTTCTCACATACATTCATTTTATACACAAAATATTTTTAATCTTCATTTCTTTTCATTTTTCTTCAAAATTCACATAATTTATTATCCATTTCTTTATTTTAATCTATATTGTTTTATATTTGTAAACATTTTCAATATTGTTTTTCACTTTACTTTATCTAACAACCTGTACCAATAATTTTATCAACTTTTCTGTTTTTCAGTATTATGATTGTTATTCAGTATCTTTCTTTTCTTTCTATACTTTTTATTTAGGCGTTGTTTTGTTTCCTCTAATATTTTCTCTCATTGATGTATTTTTTTCTTTACGTTTGTTTTTCATTTTCTTTTCTTTTATTCAAATGTTTCTGAAATCCTAACTATCTATTAAACTATTTTCTTAACTTTTTTCCTTTTTATTCCCTAACTTACCTATCAAATTTGTTAGCCTACAATTGATTATTCCCCGAATTTTCATCTTTATTATTTGTCTCTCCTTCTATGGAATCTTGCTTGTTTTTTAACTGCAAGCCTATATTTTATTTCACAAATTTTCAATAGAAATCTCATGTTGATTTTTTTAACTATTTTCCTTTTCATAATTTCAACTTTTTCTTGTTTTTGAAACTGAAATTTATTCAAATTCTTTCCTACTTTTATATAAGACATTTTACTATACATTATTATTATTATTATTTCATCATTTGTATAACTTTGTTTCATTTCAAAAATTCTATTCGCCCTATGAATGTCATTTATTTGCATTACTCTTATTTTTTTAATTATGTTTCCTTTTGCAAATCAAAATTTTTATTAGCCACGTAAATGTCATTCATTTTTATTATTATTATATTCTTATTTATGTTCCCTATTTTCAACTCAAGATTTTTGTTAGCCACGTTCATGTCATTCATTTTTATTATTATTATTCTATCATTTTCATTCCCTTTTTTTAAAATTCATCTTACCATGTTTCTGTCATATATTTTGGTTTTTGTTACTTTATTACTTATTTTACCCTTTTTCATCTCAAAATTTTTATTAATCACTTTCATATTATGCATAAGTTCATTATTTTTGTGATCATGATTTATTTTTATATTTTGTAATTGTTTATCATCTTGTTCTAATAAATTATTGCTATCATCTGTTATTTGTATAACTACTCCCTCAATTGTATTTTGTTCCCTACTTGTTTCTAATGGTTTACATATTCCTTCACTACTTTCTTTGAAACTTTTTTCCATATTTTATTTTTTTTTTATTTTTATATCTTTTTATCTCCTTTCTCTCACATTTACTACCCTCTCCTTGTTCCTGATCACCTCTCTCTCTACCTTCTGCACCTTCTTCCAAACCAACTTTCTTACCATCTCTCAAATCCATTTTTTATTCCCCAAAATATTTAGCGTTACACGTTGAAATATCAGTTGCTAATGTTCGCACAGTGTTATTAAGAAATAATATTTTTCCTCTACTTGCCACTACGTTGCGGCGCCATTTGCTATGATATGATGATATAACAAATTATTTTGTTATTATTTCTCCCCACGTTTTGGGTGCCATTTGCTATGATATGATGTTTTGTGAATAGAAATTGTTGTTATTAAATGGAGATTGCTAATAATTTTCCGCTATTCTTTGTGAGCCAAATTGTTATGATATAGATAATTATTTGTGCCCTGTATAATATATTTTGCAATGTAATAATAATTGCTAGCTACGTCACTGTTCTCTCGTCACGTTGCTGCCAATTGTTATCATTTTCCTTACCACAGCTAAGCTCAGTTGGTACGCCCCTTGTTTCAGATAGCCGGTTCAGGCAAATTAGACACTAGCCACTGCTTGACATGTCAAATTTCAATTTATTCAATGGTCATAAGTATGATTGTTGATCATTGTAGAAAACAAACGACAAAGTATCAAAAAGCAATTATTTCCTTTATTCAGGAAAACTTAATTTTACCTGGCCTACGGAAGATAACTTACTCTGAGGTGAATCTACAAATATTCATGGATAATCATGAGAAAAGTTCATTGGTCAAATATACACAACCTCACTTTTACTTTGAAAGTGAAAATTTCTTTAATAGTTCGAAATCAGTTGAAATAAAGTTCTTCCGATGGAATATGCGTTATGAGTGAAATTGTTCAGTTCGGAATGTGCACTATGGAAGGTTTATACCTGTCTGGAACTGTCGCTGTTCAATACAACCAGGATTTGGATTCCCTTTCACTCCAATGCTATCAGGAACTCCAATACCAAATAGAAAAGGACCATACAAATTCAGCAATCAGCCTTGGATACTTGTATACGGTGTACAAATAAGGTAATCTTGGTTTCCACTTATAATGTGGAAATTATTCCATTTTTCTTTCTCCCAAAAATATAACGTGGCATTCCTTTTAAATTTATTTTTGATCTCTTTTTTGTGGCTTTGTTTGTTGTCACCTGGATACCAGTTTTGTTCCTTCTCTCTGATTCGAATTTTTGAATTCGCGCACTATATTGTCACATTTTCACTGTTTATGGTTATGTGTCATAACTTATACATAAAACTATTTTTCCATTCTTATTAACTATGTACAAATTTCAATAATAATTGCCTCTGACACTCTCCCGCTCTTATTCTCTTACAATTTCAAATTCTACATGTGACCATCTGTTCCCTGATTGGCTATTGTCATCGAGAAGTTTGCTGTTCTACCATTGGCTACTTTTAGTTAGCTACAATTTCATATACTGTATGTTTCAAATTTATAAATTTGTAGATCACATTTTATTCCGGAAAATTTTGTAAATCTAGACTTTTTGTTGTCTTTTGAAGAATTATGGGTTGTAATCATTCTGACAGTGTATGAAATTGATTGTGTTATATAATTTGGACAATTTCATCTATTCATATCATGCATAGGCTTACAATGGAAATAGAACTTCTGAAATTATGTAAAAAAAATCTCTTGAAACTAATAGCTAATCAATAATTATTCTTTTTTGTGGGTTTTTTGTTTTTAAAATATCTAACTGGTTTTTCATAACATAACAACATTACTAAAAAAATATTCAATAATTTTCTACTAGTTAGAAAATTTTGAATATCAATTTATTTATTTACAGTTATTGAATCTACTTTAACTAATACTATTTTTCTACTTTCAGAAAACTACTCTGCTGGATTTCTCACCATTCAAGAAAAACAAGCTCTTCAACGATAACTATTATTTACAACTACTAATATAATGTTATTTTGTTCCAGAAAAACTTGACTTCGGACATCTTTTCAGATCAAGTGAGGAAACTTTTCAAGATATTATCATATATGATATTTTATATTCAATTATTATCTTTATACTGATATATAATTTTTTTATATTCATTAGATTTTACAATTACTGGTACTGCTTTCAATTATACTGTTTTATTATTTTTCCTATCTCTTCCTTCAGTTGTTCTTCATATTCATATTGAATTGGATATTTTATTAATTTGAATCTCTCATTTTATTTACTTTTATTTTGTGTACATACTCTTTCGCTTTTTCATTATTCACACATGATTAACATATTATATTTATTTATAATTCATTAATATACCTTTATTTTAATTATTAATATACCTTCATACTATTCATCAATATACCTTTATCATCATCAGCATATTTCTTATTTTTTTTTTTTTTTCCTTTTTTCTCACATACATTCATTTTATACACAAAATATTTTTAATCTTCATTTCTATTCATTTTTCTTCAAAATTCACATCATTTATTATCCATTTCTATATTTTATTTCTTCTTTATAATCTATATTGTTTTATATTTGTAAACATTTTCAATATTGTTTTTCACTTCACTTTATCTAACTAACCTGTTCCAATAATTTTATCAACTTTTCTGTTTTTCAGTATTATGATTGTTATTCAGTATCTTTCTTTTCTTTCTATACTTTTTATTTAGGCGTTGTTTTGTTTCCTCTAATATTTTCTCTCATTGATGTATTTTTTTCTTTACGTTTGTTTTTCATTTTATTTTCTTTTATTCAAATGTTTCTGAAATCCTAACTATCTATCAAACTATTTTTTTAACTTTTTTCCTTTTTTATTCCCTAACTTACCTATCAAATTTGTTAGCCTACAATTATTATTCCCTAAATTTTCATTTTTATTATTTGTCTCTCCTTCTATGGAATCTTGCTTGTTTTGTAACTGCAAGCCTATTTTTATTTCCAAATTTTCAATAGAAATTTCTGTTGATTTTTTAACTATTTTCTTTTCATAATTTCAACTTTTTCTTGTTTTTGTAATGAAATTTATTCAAATTCTTTCCTACTTTTATATAAGACATTTTACTATACATTATTATTATTATTATTTCATCATTTGTATTACTTTGTTTCATTTCAAAAATTCTATTCGCCCTATGAATGTCATTTATTTGCATTACTCTTATTTTTTATTTATGTTTCCTTTTTGCAAATCAAAATTTTTATTAGCCACGTACATGTCATTCATTTTTATTATATTATATTCTTATTTATGTTCCCTATTTTTAACTCAAGATTTTTGTTAGCCACGTTCATGTCATTCATTTTTATTATTATTATTTTATCATTTTCATTCCCTTTTTGCAATTCAAAATTCATCTTCACCATGTCCCTTTTTAAAATTTTTTTAAACTTTCATATTTAAGTTATTATTTTGTGATCATATTTATTTTTATATTTTGTAATTGTTTATCATCTTGTTCTAATAAATTATTGCTATCATCTGTTTTTTGTATAACTACTCCCTCAATTGTATTTTGTTCCCTACTTGTTTCTAATGGTTTACATATTCCTTCACTACTTTCTTTGAAACTTTTTTCCATTCTTTCCATACTTCCTATTTTTCTATCTGTATTTTCTCTAAATCCATTTCTTATGAAATCTCTTAATCTACCTTCCATACCTATCATATTTTCTAAAATTTTTTCTAAAATTTTATAATTCTCAATTCTTGTACTTTCACTTTTTATTTCACTCTCTCTCACATTACTACCCTCTCCTTGTTCCTGATCACCTCTCTCTCTACCTTCTGCACCTTCTTCCAAACCAACTTTCTTACCATCTCTCAAATCCATTTTTTATTCCCCAAAATATTTAGCCTTACACGTTGAAATACCAGTTGCTAATGTTCGCACAGTGTTATTAAGAAATAACTTTTTTCCTATACTTGCCACTACGTTGCGGCGCCATTTGCTATGATATGATGATATAACAAATTATTTTGTTATTATTTCGCCCCACGTTTTGGGTGCCATTTGCTATGATATGATGTTTTGTGAATAGAAATTGTTGTTATTACATGAAGATTGCTAATAATTTTCCGCTATTCTTTGTGAGCCAAATTGTTATGATATAGATAATTATTTGTGCCCTGTATAATATATTTTGCAATGTAATAATAATTGCTAGCTACGTCACTGTTCTCTCGTCACGTTGCTGCCAATTGTTATCATTTTCCTTACCACAGCTAAGCTCAGTTGGTACGCCCCTTGTCTCAGATAGCCGGTTCAGGCAAATTAGACACTAGCCACTGCTTGACATGTCAAATTTCAATTTATTCAATGGTCATACGTATGATTGTTGATCATTGTAGAAAACAAACGACAAAGTATCAAAAAGCAATTATTTCCTTTATTCAGGAAAACTTAATTTTACCTGGCCTACGGAAGATAACTTACTCTGAGGTGAATCTACAAATATTCATGGATAATCATGAGAAAATTCATTGGTCAAATATACACAACCTCACTTTTACTTTGAAAGTGAAAATTTCTTTAATAGTTCGAAATCAGTTGAAATAAAGTTCTTCCGATGGAATATGCGTTATGAGTGAAATTGTTCAGTTCGGAATGTGCACTATGGAAGGTTTATACCTGTCTGGAACTGTCGCTGTTCAATACAACCAGGATTTGGATTCCCTTTCACTCCAATGCTATCAGGAACTCCAATACCAAATAGAAAAGGACCATACAAATTCAGCAATCAGCCTTGGATACTTGTATACGGTGTACAAATAAGGTAATCTTGGTTTCCACTTATAATGTGGAAATTATTCCATTTTTCTTTCTCCCAAAAATATAACGTGGCATTCCTTTTAAATTTATTTTCGATCTCTTTTTTGTGGCTTTGTTTGTTGTCACCTGGATACCATTTTTGTTCCTTCTCTCTGATTCGGATTTTTGAATTCGCGCACTATATTGTCACATTTTCACTGTTTATGGTTATGTATCATAACTTATACATAAAACTATTTTTCCATTCTTATTAACTATGTACAAATTTCAATAATAATTGCCTCTGACACTCTCCCGCTCTTATTCTCTTACAATTTCAAATTCTACATGTGACCATCTGTTCCCTGATTGGCCATTGTCATCAAGAAGTTTGCTGTTCTACCATTGGCTACTTTTAGTTAGCTACAATTTCATATACTGTATGTTTCAAATTTATAAATTTGTAGATCACATTTTATTCAGGAAAATTTTGTAAATCTAGACTTTTTGTTGTCTTTTGAAGAATTATGGGTTGTAATCATTCTGACAGTGTATGAAATTGATTGTGTTATATAATTTGGACAATTTCATCTATTCATATCATGCATAGGCTTACAAAGGAAATAGAACTTCTGAAATTATGTAAAAACAATCTCTTGAAACTAATAGCTAATCAATAATTATTCTTTTTTGTGGGTTTTTTGTTTTTAAAATATCTAACTGGTTTTTCATAACATAACAACATTCTTAAATTTATATTCAATAATTTTCTACTAGTTAGAAAATTTTGAATATCAATTTCTTTATTTACAGTTATTGAATCTACTTTAACTAATACTATTTTTCTACTTTCAGAAAACTACTTTGCTGGATTTCCCACCAGTTCAAGAAAAACAAGCTCTTCAACGATAACTATTATTTACAACTACTAATATTATGTTATTTTATTCCAGAAAAACTTGACTTCAGACATCTTTTCAGATCAAGTGAGGAAACTTTTCAAGATATTATCATATATGATATTTTATATTTTATTATTATCTTTATACTGATATATAATTTTTTTATATTCATTCGATTTTACAATTACTGGTACTGCTTTCAATTATACTGTTTTATTATTTCTCCTATCTCTTCCTTCAGTTGTTCTTCATATTCATATTGAATTGGATATTTTATTAATTTGAATCTCTCATTTTATTTACTTTTATTTTGTGTACATACTCTTTCGCTTTTTCATTATTCACACATAATTAACATATTATATATATATAGAACTTCTAAAATTATGTAAAAACAATCTCTTGAAACTAATAGCTAATCAATAATTATTCTTTTTTGTGGGTTTTTTCTTTTTAAAATATCTAACTGGTTTTTCATAACATAACAATATATATATATATAAATATATATATATATATATATATACATTTTCCTAATTTCTTCCTTTTTTTAATTTTGGAATGGGCCTTTTCTTTATTTTTTATTTCATTCTACGTTTGACTTTTTATGTCATCTTCAGGTTACTTTAAAATATTGTAAAACATGTAAAGGTTGAAAACATAATACGTTACATAACATCAAATACGTTAAAAATTAAAATTAAAAATTAAATATAATTCAACTATTATTTCATTTCATGTTTCATGATGTTTTTGACCTTTACATGTTTTACATTATTTTAAAGTAAACTGAAGATGACATAAACAATGTCGAAATGTCGAATGAAATAAAAAATATATAGACTGACTGAGGCCCTTATTTCGAGAAATTAAAGAATATATATATATATATATATATATATATATATATATATATATATAGGGTGTAAGGCTGTAATCTAACCTCTTGCATATCCGTGAATGACGAGTGTATAATGCCATTTCATAACGAATTACAGTGGTTAAAAATCTGTCAAAAAATTGTTAAAAACATATTTTGTTCTTTGTAAAGTTCGACAAAATTTTGGGTAGCGCCACCCGCCTACTTACTTACTCAGAGAAAAACTTTTTCAATTGCCGAATGCAATAAACATTTAACTCGATATGTGAATGAGGTAGAATGTTGAACTGATTGTGTGGTAAATGTACACATTGCAGGCTGCCTGAGATAGAAATAATTCTCGTGCTCATCGCATACTGTTTTTTGATTAGTTGTTAGTTAGGATCTTAAGGTCTTTCATTCACCAGCCAATCAGAAAACACTAGTGGAATATAACATACGTTCGTTCGTAGACAGCTTTGTAAACCGTGCATGCGAGAGTCTTGCTTGACAACAGTGTTTAGTACACGTGTTCCAAATAACTACAATGGTCTTGAAATTATTTTTAAAACAATATTCAATTGCGAATGTTTTTCCCTTTTAAATACTGTTTGTGTTGTTTGTTTCTTACAATTGACTGATAATTATGATAAGTGTATGAAGTCAACTAGTTCTGACCACCAGTTTGGAAATAACAAGGTTAGTTGTTTTCTTTACTTTGAAATTGAATATCTATCTCAGGCAGCCTGCAATGTGTACATATATGGATGGTGTGCTCGCCTGAAATTGAAACGAAACTCTCTTTCTTCTTTTATTATTGTTTGCATTACTCAAAATGCACTAGAAGCTTGACATTTGGTGTTGTGGATTGGCCTATGAATATCAACTGTTGGTGACACATCGATGTTGCACGAAATTTCCTGCCTTCGAACTTCACAGCACTATCGTTGAGTTTCACTCCGCAAATGATAGATGTCGCATCTATAATTTTGTGCTTATATATATATATATATATATATATATATATATATATATATATATATATATGAAATGCATATATATATATATATATATGATTTATGAGAATATCTTTCCTAACTACTCACCTGTTCACACGTTATTGTATGAATACATATTTCCGATTCATATTTATTGTGATGCAGATTTCACTGCACATGTAATAATTATACTTTTCCACGGATTCAACTCTTGCACTCTAGTTGAAACAAATGGCGGCGGTATGTCAAATTTCAGTTATCAAACTTTTCATCCAGAAGTACTTTGATAAGCATTGATAATATTGAAGCAAGAATATTTTGATCAACTAACGAGTTCTCTCGTCGTTTCAATGGTAACTAACTGTATGCACTATGAGTATTTAATGAATTCATAATTCAAATGACTACTGTATTGTATGAGTCACATTCTTGAGTAGTATAAATATTCGTTTAGTTGGGTCATATTTATGTCAGAAATAATCAGATAATTTACATGTGATATTATTCTCACATCGAATAAATCAAAAGAAAACCTGTGAAACCAATTTATACATGTTTGCATTATAGGAAAGAAATACCCATTTTGACGTTAGAGACTTGCTGGCCTCCTACATTAAGAAGGCAATTTTTCAAAATTGTTATTTTTCGTAGAAATAAAAAAGAGGTTTCCATAAAATAAGTGTATATTTATTCACATAATAAAAATTTCCACAACACAGTTGGACGGATTCGTTATATTTTCAATAGATTTATTGCAAACATTCAGAGCTTTCTTCTCCACAATTTAAGTACAATTTCATGACCTAATTAAAACTTATAACTAGAATTCAATTCTGTATACATAAATAAAAATCTATATTTTAATATTTACAAACAATTCGCGAGAGAACAAAAGAATAATACTCAAAATACCAGACACATTTTCGAAAAGTACATAATTCACGTGATATTTCACAGCTTAACATGATGACAATTTCATTAGATCACACTTATTGTCAGTAAAACATATTCGAAAATAGGAATATGAATGTAAAAATGAAACTATGAAAATGTCTAAATACTACAGTTCCACATAATTCATTCTATTTTGAGATGAATTGTGCTACAAGGGCATTATAAAGAAATCCAAACTATCAGATTCCTGTGAAACGATTGGGCGATTTTTTATAAGATGTAGCGCTCAAATTAGTGATACAACAACCTAATGATAACATTAGTTTTGATACTAATTTGAAGGGTTTCTCAGTTATAGATCGAATTTGAACGATATATGTATAGAAATATCTTTCATAGTGAGAATACAGAGTACTTCAGTAATGGCATTTTAACTCTATATCTACTTAACTCTAGTGGTGGGAAGGACAATCGGTTACATCAAAGTAAAGTTCGATACCGAAGGTTTGAATCTGGCTTCATTGTTTTCGGAAATATTCGAAATGAATCGATATTCATTTTTATATCTTTCCAGTTGATTCATTGTCACTGAAAATTATTTTTAGCTGCTTAGCCCTTCATTATTTATCATAAAATGGAGAATTAGAGAGGGCAGTGAGCCCAATATCTCGATTTAATACCCCCTTTATAAGAGGAGTTTTCAGATTAATTTTTAGGATTGGCAATCATTACCAGGCTTAGGGCTATATCATTTTTTCGATTGACAGTTAATAATAAATTATCATTAAATACGTTCTATAAACGAAAATAAATTAATTTTATTGATATCCAAAACTTAGTAGGTCTATCTATCAGCTCAATAAGAAAATTCATAAGGCCAGGTCAAAATAACAATGTGCAAACCGCTCGAAAAAAGTATATGAATAAGTATGAAAAAATGTGTTTATTGAATTATATACCACAACCCAATTATTCATCTTCATTACCAAAGTATTCTGTATCTTCAAAGTTATTGTTACCCATTTTGCACATAGAAATGAGCGATCTTTTTTATTTTGAAATTCTATTATCGGAAAGGGTCGCTTGAATACCCACTCAATTTTTTGGGTAAGAAACAATTAAAACTTCATAATAATAATTTTCAAATCTTATAAAAAACAGATGAATCAAGCAAAATGAATATTATCCAGGGATAGTGCGTTCATTATTAAAAAAAAGTCAGGAGAAATACTTCTAAATAGTTGAGCATTTTGATTTTTTGGAATGAAAGTAATTAAAAATAATTCACTCACAAATTGGCCTAGATACTTTGGGCTTCTTCATAAGAACCCAAACTAATATTTCAATCAATGGGCAGGTATATGTGATCAGAGCAGATGGATGTATAATAAATTTGTCAATTATGTTAATTCCACTTACGAAGGGATATAGTTTTCTGTCGTATTTCAATATCAAACCTTTACACTTTCTGAAAGTGGTATGTGGAAAAGTACGATACATGGATGACAGAAAAAGGTGAAAATAGCATATTTCCGCCTAAGTACCAATATTGAATATTTTGGTAAAACATTATGATACAATTATATCAACCTCAGTAGTTCACAAGGTTTCGTCAGCAATTATCTCCAAAAATAAATGTACAAAAATTATTAAACTAAACCGGGAATATAGTATGGAGGTTGGTGCACTCCTAAAGTCGGAAGAATGAATTTGAGATATGAAGAATTTACAAGGCACAGTCTCCTGAATCTCGTAGGGGGTGTGGGTGCAATATTTTGAATACTTTGTTAGTATCTAGTGTCGAGAAAAATGTAGCCCCCGCAGACCTCCAGTTTATTTGGAGGACGTTTCATCTATATACATCGAAATCAGAACATATAATTGAGATTTTCGGAATTTAAAAATAAAATGATAACTAACAGTCAAAGCGTTCTGAATGAATTTGGAATATGTTTGTGTGAGTCTGAGTAAAATTATAAGGAAGAATGGAATACGAGTAAGTTTATTTCTAACTGATATAAAAAAATGCACTAGTTTTCATTTCAATGGCAAATGCTATTTGAAAAATTGAATTATTTAAATTTTTGAAAATTCAACCCATATCGAAATCATTCAGATTACTGTAATATATATGTATAAATAATAAATGAATAAATATATATATATATATATATATATATATATATTATATATATATATATACAGGGTGTAATCTACCCTCTTGCACACCCGTGAATGACGAGTGTATAATGCCATTTTATAATGAATTACCGTGGTTGAAAATCTGAAAAAACCTTTTGAAAACAGGTTTTGTTCTTTGTAAAATTCGACAAAATTTTGGGTAGCGCCAAATGCCTAATTTTAGGTGCTCAGAGGAAAACTTCAGGGATTGCCAAATGCAATAAACATTTAACTCGACATTTGAATAAGGTAGAAGAAGAAGCTGTGGTGAATGTTCACATTGCAGCCTGCCTGAGATAAATATATAATTTCAAAGTGAAGAAACCATCTAACCTTGTTATATACAAACTGATGATGAAGTCAGAACTAGTTGACTTCATACTCTGCTTTGAGGCATAATTATCACAGTCACTGGTAAGAAACAAACGACACAAACACTATTGAAAAGGTGAACATTCATTCTAAATAGCTTTTTGTTTTGAAAAATCTCGGCCATTATAAATATGATTGAGACATCGGGTGAACTAGACACTGTTGCCAAGCGAGATTCTCGCATGCACGGTTTACGAACAAAGGTTTGTTACATACTACTAGTGTTTTCTGATTGGCTGGTGAATAAAAGAACGTAATTAGCAACCAATCAGAAAACAGTTCGCAATGTGCAGGAGAATCAATTTCGTACTAGATATCTAGTGAACGCCCGCACAATGATTGGCGACTCCGGTATCCAACCATAATTGAAATTTACTACTTTATTCATCTTGTCTTCTACCCTTCAAAATACGCGCGGAACAGCTCGGTGTTAAGTTTCAAGAGCCAGCAAAACACAAAGACAATAATGTTCAAATTGATTCTCCTGCACATCGCGTTCTGTTTTCTGATGGGTTGCTGATTACGTTCTTTTATTCACCAGCCAATCAGAAAACACTGCAGAATGTAACAAACCTTTGTTCGTAAACCGTGCATGCGAGAACCTTGCTTGGCAACAGTGTTCAGTCCACCCGAAGTCTGAATCATATTTATAATGGCCGAGATTTTCAAAACAAAATGCTATTGCGACTGAATATTTCCCCTTTCAATAGTGTTTGTGTCATTTGTTTCTTACCAGTGACTGTGATAATTATGATAAGTGCCTCAAAGCAGAGTAAAGAGTCAACTAGTTCTGACTTTATCATCATTTTGGATATAACAAGGTTAGATGGTTTCTTGCTGAAGTTTTCCTCTGAGCAGTGGCTCTACCCAAAATTTTGTCAAATTTTACAAAGAACAAAATATGTTTTCAATTATTTTTCCGTATTTTTAACCACTGTAATTCGTTATAGAATGGCATTATATATATATATATATATATATATATATATATATATATAGTATATATTATATTAACCTCCAATAAAATGATTTTTTAAGCGAAATGAAAGGTGGCCCAGATTTAAAATGAACAAAGAATCCCGTTTTACGTTTTTCTAGCACTAATAAATAAATAACATAATATTATATATATATATATATATATATATATATATATATATATATATATATTATAAGTGCAGGATACTCTTGAACACTTGATATATATCTAAATTAATATTCGTCCCATCAAATTATAAAATGAGAAGAAAAAAAATTGTTCACCCAGTATAATGTGAAAAGTGTAATTTTTTTATCTTCTCTTGACTCTTTTGAAGATTAAGTTGTTTATTGCATTGTAACGTGTTCGGAAAATCAGTCTGAATATATAAAACGTGTGCCCGAACGCCTTGATCATTCTTTATCACCTTATAAGCCAACGTACATCGAAGAATGGTACTGAAACATTTCATTCATGTCAAATAGACTAACAAATACTGAAAGAAATGAAAATGTAGATTTTCATTTTTTCGAATTGATTAGCCGGAACTGACAAAACAGTAAAGTTTAGATGATGTTCGATTCCTCTTATCTTCCGATTTCGTATTCCATTTCAGTTGTCATTTCAATCAAGAGCTGTCGGTCCAAGGAAATGCCGTTTGATCTCAGATATCAATACATTCTCATGAGGATAGGGGTGCACCAAGTATAAACTTTAATTCACACATCAAGATTTTTAAACTTGAACGATTCTCAACAGAACCGCTTTTTCATAATTCTGATATATCCACACAAATGAAAAATAAGATCTTTCGAAATAATATTGGCAAATCGCCAAGCGTTCAGCTAATCAAATCACCGTTTTGTCTAAGCATTTCCAGCCTGAGCTCATGCTCTCTTGCCTTCAGCCTCAAGGAAGCAATACTGGAACTTCTTCTGTCGACATCGGGAGGGGTGACTCCAGATGAAGAAGATCCCGGAGACAGTGGTGGTGAGGAGGTGTATTCCTGCTTGGGTCTCTGAACGGCAGATATGTTAGCCAGGAGTGTCTGGAAGGAACTAGCTGACGGGTATAAACCAACAGATGGCGGTAACAGATGTGGCCCTCCCCTGTGATAGCCTGGAGGAGATGGGAGGTAACCGGGAAGGACGTGGGGAGGATATCGGAAGGTGAGAGTGTCGAAAGGTTTCCTCAGACCGAATGGTAGATTGAAAGGGTTTGGCAATGTTGGAGGGACGACCGATGCTGCTGGACCGCTTCCTGTTGGGTTCAGGTAGGGGTTGTACGGGTGACCAGAAGGGCCTACTTTCTCTTGTTTTCTCCATTTAGCTCTTCGATTTTGAAACCATACCTGAAACAAAAGGAGCACATATGAAATAGAATTCGAATTGAAATAATTTGTTGATTTATTTGTATTTCGGATTGAAATGTCCAACAAATAATATAGCTGAAGTTTATGCCATTTCGAATTTCGAATAGGTCGGCACCCAATTTGGAGAAGGAACATTTTACGTCAAATTCACCAATTTGGTATTTTAAAATTGGGATATTGAGATTTTTCATTTAATGTGTCGAAGGAATAATTAAGTAAAGTACCTCGATACAAATTGGACGATGTGCATTGCAGTTAATAATATGAACATGGCGTTCGGAGACTAACTATCAGTAAGAGTGAGGTGAAATTCATATGAAGAGTTGTGAACTCTAGTTGCTCTTCATAATTCTTCTTACGATACAAACTTTTCTGAAATGTCTTCTCCCCTGATGATTGAATTAAAAAAAAAGATGGAATTCTATGTATTTTGTCAACTTTTTCCATGAAACACTACAAAAAGGTGAGGTGAGTATGTTCAGTGTCGTTTATGTGTATTCTGGCTAGTACCCGTATGTGGTCGTATTAGGGTTTTTTTTTCCAATGGCGAAAACGGTTTGGTTTAAAAAATATGGAGTATGTTTCACGATGGACGTATGAATTGATAGAATGTTTCGAGATTCCCTCCCGAGTAATCCAATCAAAGAAATATTGACCTAACAGAAATTCCAAAACAGCTGGAATTAGGCAATTCTTCACCATGCCAGCCATAAAAATAAAAAAAATCCAAAAAATTCTCCGAATTTTCATATTTTGAGCTACAACTCCAGAAGTATTGGGAATATGCATAAAAGTTGTAGCTCGTTATTTTTTCTACAAAAATGTGTCCCATAAATTTTGCGATATATCATGTCGTTAGGGAGATAAACGTGCGCGGAACGAAAAATTGCCCTAATTTTTATCTAACCGGACTAGTCAGTCAATGTTTCTCGCTACTAAGAGCTGCTTCTGAAAAGCAAAAGCACATAAAATGTAGTAAATTTTCCCATCACATGAGACTAGTTTTGAAGTTCATACAAAATCCGATCATAATACAAAGATTTTCGATTAAATATCTGTGAGTACACATTTTGGTTAATAAATTCGTAAGGAATCATTGCCACGTTAATTCCTTGGGGCTTTGTGCTGTGGATATATTAGCCCTGTTCAACCGGATTGCTCTCGGTTTTGTAGGAAGAAGTATTTTGACATATAATTTGGGGGTAATTTTCTTGAAAAAAGTCGGATTTTGTACATATTTCCAGGAATTTAAAATAATTCAAAAAGTACAATACTTATTCAAAGATCGAAAGGCCATATTCCAATGTACATAGCTTATTTTTCTATAAGGGGCGTTGTTGATCAAATCATCAAATGTATAAAACATTTGAGGTTACTTTTTGTTATAAAAATATTGGGACCATTTTTCATTCCCGCGCAATTTCAACCTGGCGTTAACTACAAATGGAAAATCGCGTATATCTCCCTAACGACATGATTTATGGCAAAATTTATGGAAAAGATTTTTGTATAATATAAAATAATTGTTGAAAAAACTAACACTAAGAAGTGAAAAATAATCGCTTTGGATATGAGACGTAGGTTATTCCGTGAGTTACAGATTCAAAAGCTTGTCGCGCAAAGTTTTCAGTTTGTATACAAAAGCACACATTGAAAGTAATTATTTTTTACTTTTTAGTGCATTCGAATGAAAGCTTGACTTTAAAAAGTTTTTTAATTGATCATTTTATTTTGTGCTTTTTAGTACTTAAGTATGCCTTAATCTATGCATTTTTGTTGAAACATCGTTATTATGGGGCCTCTTTTTCCTGTAAGTTCTGAGTTATCTAGTCCTTCAATGAGGAGACCGTCTAAATATTAACTCAACCGCCATCTTGGAGTTGCCATCTTCAATTCATGAATTTCAACTAAAAATCAATAATCTTCGGCTAAATTCATAATCTCCGACCCCAAAAACCCCACATACCAATTTAGAATCGAATCAGGAAAAATTACAAAATTCGTCCACCATCTTAAATTTGTGAATTTTAAAAAAACCTAAAATCCGATCATGAAAACATAACATACAATCTTTGAATAGAATTGAACCATAAACACAGAGATCATGGCTATTTTGGAGCCGCCATTTTGACATCATGAATTTTGAAAAAAAATTCACAATCTTCGACCCTGACAACCCCCTCATACCAATTTTGAATCGAATCGAACCATAAACCTAAATCTCGTCCGCCATCTTGGAGCGCCATTTTGTTTTTTTTTCTAACAAAAATTCCATGAGCCGCCATTTCAATTTCATAAAAGTTGAAAAAAATTCATTATCTTCGACTCCGAAAACTCCCACATACAAATTTTGAATAGAATCGGACCATAATCACAAAACTCCTCCGCCATTTTGGAGCCGCCATCTTAAATTCGTTAATTTCGACAGACTATTAATAATTTCCGACCACGACAACCCCCACATACCAATTTTGAATCGAATCGTACCACAATCACAAAACTCATCGGCCATTTTGTTTTTTTCTCTAACAAATTTCATAATGCATTGTCACCGGAATTATGAACACCTGCCAAATTTCAGCTCAATCGGATGTCGGCAAGTGCTCCACAAATGGATTACAAATTTTGAACCGGAAATAATGACAGAACGAATGACATACGAATGAAGAAAATTAAATAAAAGTCAGTATCTTGGCCTTTTCCTTGTCCGAGGGCCTCGTGGGATTAGACCTCACTTGCCCCTCTTCGTGGGGCACCCTGGACGTCTCACTCGAAGTGATACCACGAATGCCCAAATAAGGCAATAATTTTCGAATATGCAATGCACGTTAAACGGCACTAAACTGTTACAATATCTTCTGATTTTACAATTGAAGGCCCCTTCTTCCAACAAATCTGTTGTCATCCGGCCTGGTTACCGTCGTAGAGAAGAAGGAACCTTGATATCTTCACAAACATTTATTGAACTACACTTAAATCACTTTATTTTTGCAAGGCATGTTACAACGGCAGGACTTTCACATCAACATTTACTTGACTTCCAACCACGAGGCCGCCACCAGACCTCTCTACCACGGTCAGAAGTCGAATCTGTTCAATTTCAATTATTGGCAAAGGCATTTCGTTATGCCCAGGGGCACCGCAATACCGTGGCACAACAAGGGCAGCGCAGCCCTGGTGTGCTGGTATGTTTGAAGGAGATTTGTTGGTCTACATTGTAGTTTTCACAACCTGAATTATGACTTGAAAATAAAATAGATTGTCAGGATTTAGTATATTTTGTACTTAGGTACTTTTGTCTATCTATCATTTTCCTAATATATCAGTTTGGTTGATATTGCCAGAGATGACATATCAAATTATATCATGATATATTATATATTTGTGAATGGTTACCGTAATGACCTTAAAACCACTAACAAGTAATAATGTTTAATTGTAAACATTTAAATATCCTTATTTTTTCTACATAAACCGTAAATGTTCTTCTAAATTGATATACATACTTGTTGATTTTGTATCTCAAAATCAGTCTCTGCAACATGTAATTCACCATATCTGAAGTTTCATATAAAATATGTGTTTTTATGTTGCATCATCAGTTTTTCATGAAAATAATAATCACATAATTAACTTAAATTTCAACTAGAAAATTGTTGGTTATTAGGTCTTCAGGATGGTATAGTAACTTTTTTATCTCTTAAATCATCCTGAATATTTTCTTGATATAAATATTAATTCATGAGTTATCATCGATATCATTATTTATAGCATTTTCATTATAATATCAAATATAATTGGAACGCACCGAAATAACACTCTGTGAGTATGTATTTTACTCTTTGTACATGCTGATTTGATAGTCTCCTTTGACGGCGGAACCGAACTTTTCTTGTATTCGAGCTATTCTGCTGAAAAATCATAAAAAAAGTGGATTATAAAAAGTATGTATGAATTTGGTATTTAGGAAGTGAAGGTAGTGAGTGATATTTGAGACGTCATAAAAATATTTTTCGCTATTTGCAACTCACATAATGGGGTTTTTGGTATTTTCTTAGAATCATCAGATTTTCCTTTGTATGGAGGATATTTTTGTACCGTCTCGTAGTTGCATTGGGATTCCGCACTATATGTGAGTTTTTTTTTAATTATACTTTTATTTCTTCATTGTTCCAATCGGACCGTATTGTTTCAATAATTTTTAGACTTTTTGTAGGAACCTCTTTCATTTGGAAATCTATAGAAAAGCCGGAGTTTGGCGATCATAGATAATCACTTATGGCACTGACAATTGGGTCATTACACGAAAGTATTTTTTTTGAGCGAAGAAACAGGGGAACCTGCGATTTGGTTTGGTAGGTGTAGGATCCACGTTTATCTGTCGAGGACTCGGCACGGTAGTAACCTTAGCCGGGAACATTGATGGATTTTTTTGTCATAGGTGACCCATAAGGACTGTGATAAGTACCACATAGTGGGGGGTACATTTATGGAAATTTTGTTAAGTGTTATAGGCAGTTACTATATTTATTTGAATCGCACGACAACCAGTATTTTTTTCACCATACATTTGAGGTTATAGTCAGTTGATCAGTTGGGCTTATTTTATTGTCCAGTAGCTTCTTAACCAGTATTTTCGAGAGTTTTATATAATATATTGGGACTTTAACGATTTTTTGCTTATATAAGTCTGGGATCAGTTTTAAAAAGAATCCACACCCGACACAACTGATATTTTAGTTGGTGCATACCGCTAAACGGTTCTACCGCTAAATTGAATGTAATAGTATAAATGCTATAAATATATTGGTGAAGAATACATTGGACAATTGGATGCATAACGAGGAACGCTTCATCAACAATTTTGTTTCCATTCTTTAAGGAATTTCACAAAATTTCCGAAAATCCGTCGGAAAATTAAAAGGTTTTTCCTTTGGAAGTCCTAAACAAGCCAGAAAAAAATATATATAAAAAGACCTGTATTACCTACCAAAACTTTTTTCATCATTTTTATCGCTTTTCCACGAATTGTAAACTTTTTCTTCATTAGTATTTCAATTGCCTACCACAAAATTTTGATTGAAGATAATCATTTCAGAAATTTTTTGTTTTTTTTTTTATTTGAGATAACCATCATTGATCATATGTTTTCAAGTAAAACAATATCATTTATTTCATCCATTTCCTAGATTTCGGAAGAAACAAATAAAATTATGATCATTTCGTCGATATCGTTCAACTTTCGGTATCGGTTCCAACGTCATAATGAGAGTTCGATATAAACTATCCATTGAATTTTCCATAATAAAAGTACATACTGTCCCTCATCAATATTGACGTTTTGATATTCACCAATTCAAATGAGATAAATCCTTCATAATTCAAATGGAAAATACGTTATATAAATCTTCTAGGTGTATACCTACGAGCACCTATTCTTTGAAGAACATTATTCAAATTATAATACTTAATTAAATTAAAAAAATCTCAACAGGGCTTTGATTATTTGAGTAACAAAGAGTGCCGCGTAAATCTGAAACAATATGTTACATTGTGGTAATAGGCGCGGTGGGGTGCGGAACAGCAGGCCAGCATTCAGCTAATTTCGGACACAGCAGGTGACTTTTTGTTTGGCCCGCCTCTGTTGTTATAATGTGAGGTCGAGCTAGTCACACATTCGTCATGTTTACACTGAAGGAAATGGTTCTGGAGGGAATAAACCCTTAACAGACCTAATTAAGTCTGTCTGGAAGATCATTACTCTTCTTCTGTTAGATTGGAGTTTTTAATGATTTTTGGACTGGCTAAGTGGCCATTAAAACGAAAAGAAATTACAAAACAGTTCTTGTCACTTCTGGATTGATTGAATGGGTATAATACTAAGCAAATTTCTCGATATAGGTAGTGCAACAATTATAATCTCGCCCATTTAAACACTTTATAAGTGTCAAAAAATATTGTCTGATGATTTGATAATGTTCATTTTCTAGTGTAACTTTCTTGTTTGGCAGAAAACACACCCTTGAAATTACATGAATTGAGAATATTTTCTGACCAAATAGGAGACGTTTGGCGTGTGCTTCAACCTGTATATATGGATGTATCATTATCAAGTTTTTTTATCGACACATCAGTAATAACAAAAGGCAAAACAAAACAACGTTCTCACAGTAAAACAAATAATGTCATTTTGAAAAATGCTATTCACCATAGAAAGCCGTAAACGTTTTCAAGAAAAAGAACGCGAGTGGCATTTCGCGAAGTAATAGTGTTAATCGAATGGGAAGTGAGAAATTGTCTTCGATGTTTTATTATATCTAAAGTGTACTGTTCAGACCCTAATGATTTATTTTATTGCCTCTAATGACGATAATACGTTAATAAGCGAGAATCATCGGGATCAATTAGTTCATTTCAATTTTCTTTGTAGCAGAATTTCAAGAATAAAAAGTGAACGTTATTTCTCAATTGATTCGTTTTTCAGTCAACTACATGACTTTATGTGTTTATACTTCTTGCTTCAATGTCTAGTTAATATCATTACATTTCTTGTGATAATCAATTGAAGTAATTTCACAATTTGAAGCCTCTAGTGTGGAATCTTTCTCATTATACTGAAAAAACAAATTCATATAAAGTTACGTCTTCGAATGGAAAATGTTCCCAAAACATTCTAAGTCTGAAGTTTGAGATGACCTTGTGTGGAATTAATTAAAGGGATATTACCACCAGGACAAATATACCAGGTGGCCCAGAGCACAGGTTCTCTTTTCCAAATTTGGAGTAAGAATACCGATTGTTTTCCATTTTCAGACCCTAAAAAACGCAGAAGTAAAAATATATGTCTGTAAATCGCAGGTTTCATTTTCAAAAACAACAGAACGATTTAAATGAAATTTGTTATTTGTGATTTTTTCATGTATATCTTCATAAGTTTTTTCCATTTTGTTCAACCTCAAATTGGATATTTTTTTCAAAAATGGTGTTGATAGTTTTTGAAGAATTTTTCATGGACAAAATCTTTTATATGCTCAATAATTTATCATGGGCTGTTTTCCAGGATGGAATTGGATTGGTACACGTAAAAAGCTTGATAATATTTTCTAAAACAATTATATTAGGAGTTCTTTAATTGTCAATGGAAAAAATATGGAAATTCGAAACACATACATAGATAACACGACCCAAAGTAATCAATATAATAATTTGAATATCTTTAATTGAATATTTGTCATGTCATAGAAATTAAATACGTAGATTTTTCTGTATATATTTTGGAACGAAGTTCCTTTACGTGGCTTGCGGTAGGTGTTGACCGGTAGAAAATGTAACGTAAGAAAAAAGCGTTATGCTTCCTCCATGCAACTTTCTCTCTCTCTCTCTCTCTCTGTCTCTTTCTATTATATACGAGTATGCGTGACAACAACACTTGGTCCTGTCAAAATTAAATGTCAACGCATTCAATTCCTATATAGGGAAATAGGAAATGCAGAATTGATAGAATAAGGGATTTTGAACTCACTACATACAGTGATTTGATATTTGAATTCAAATATACCTTTTTCAGCATGTTATAAAGCCTCAGTTTTTCAAGTGAGGCAATGAATAATTTAATTGTGTCATTTTGTAGTTGGTTCTAGAGCTTCAATGTGCTCCGCAAATTTGGTGAAATTCAGTAGTTCAAAGTACCGTATGAACCACAAAGTATTGAAAAAGTGAATTATAAACTCCTTCGTCAACTTAAAAATTATAAAACAGTGTGCTGAGAGTGATCTGAATGCCTAAAAAGAGTAAAAATAGTGTTTCTAACACGATATCTGGCCATTGGAAAACTGCAGGCCATTGTGACCCTTAATAACCACCGACTACGGGTATTTCGACCGTATTGGTTCGTCAGAGTGAAAAAGTGAGGTGAGGATTTCAAAACCCACGAAAGTGAAATCAATGTCGCTTATAAAAAGTGAACAGACACAAACAACCACAGCTGAATTGCTGGAAAAGTTAAATAAATAACCCCCAATGGAAGAATCCAGCGATGGAGCTGCAGATTGCAACAGTAGCATGGATAAATTGAAAACAAAAAACCGCAATGAATCACCCAGTGACAAAAACCGTGAAAAAGACATTATTCCATCAAACCAAACCACCGAAACTGATAAAAACAGTGTGTTGGCAAAACTCACATCAGAAAACAGCGAAATCACCAGATGTTCGTTACAAGAAGCCGAGGAACTCCGAAAAAGATGCGATATACTGTATTATTTTCCCCCAAGTGAAGCCAAAAAACTCAAAAAACTCAATGATTACATTTCTAAACATAGTGAAAGTGTGAAGAAGAGTAATATCAAACCTAATAAAGATACTGGAGAGCCAGGCACCGGTTCCGAGGCCAAAAAAACCGCCCGAGCCGAGGTTAGCGCAGAGTATGAAAAAACTGAAAAGCGTTCAAAAACACTAAGTGACACGGAAAACGAAAAGTGGTGACTGTAACCCATCAAAATGTGGTGAATGGAAAGGGGAGTGAGGAAAAGACGCTAAAAAACCTCTGTTCATAAGAAACATTTTGTTCACCACCCTTTCTGAACGAAGGGGAAGAAAAATCAAAGTGAGAAAATAATGCAGAAAAAATGGTATAGTATTGGTATTACGTGACGATTTCTACCAGTCAACACCTACCGCAAGCCACGTAAAGGAACTTCGTTCCTGACGGGGGTCTCCCGACCGCACACGCTTTTTTAGTATTCAATCATGCTTTGAACAAAACAACACATCTTCCCGAATTATTTCGAAAGAGGTGGTACGATATTATAATAACAAATCATACAGTTTATTGAAATAACTGTAAAATGTATCCACGTGCTTTGCTAGGATTAAGTATGCAAAAATCTATGGCAATGAAATTTAAATTTTAGGTTTTTTCGATTGAACAAAGAAGATTAACACTTTCGAACAACTCTCTTGTCACTATATTGTATTATCCAAATAATTATCAGGCTTTTATTCTCTGTTTTTGAATATGGTCCATCTTATTTGATACATTTTTGTATCAAAAATGATAGTTTTTTATTTTATATGGCGACTACTATTAGATTTCAACAATACATGTAGGCTATTATTACAACTAATATTACATCCACCCATTCATAAATAAAAATATGTTTGTTGATAATCGCTTCACAAAAAATTAAATATTGTAATTTTACATTTATTTTTGGCAACACAACACACCAAGAACAGTTCGCGCAGAATATGGAACCTACAACATTTCAAGGTAATGCCGTTATATTTTTATATCCATTTAGAGTGTTGTGGATAGATTAACGGATATTTTTTTGTTCCTACTGGTAGCTAAGGAAAAAGAAGCTGCTAAACTAAGATCACAAACGAAAATATATACAGTGTAATCCCTAACTACACTAGAAAGGATAGCCGAGTTAGTCGATTTTATTTGCCTTTCCCCACCCCTCTACGCCAGCAACGTGACGTCACCGCGGCACTACTATGGTTGGTTTGCAAACTTTTATCTTTGTATTTTTAAGTTAAACCTGTTGATTTTTTGGGTGTTTCTGGTTGGAGTGTTAATTTACTTTAGCTCCATTGAATTTTCAAAACTCTAGATACCCACGTTTTCAATGAAAAACCCATATTTGTGGAAACATTGGGTCTATTATGATAAATAGGAATTAATGAGTTGTCTCGATATTTTTATGAGTTGAAAATTTGGGTGAAGTTTTTGACAACTTGTTGATGGTTCTCACAAGAAACTACAGCTTCCAGGCATGATCTGAAGTAAAAACAGTTTGTAATAACTCTACCTAAGGAATTATATCAACCCTTCAAAATGTTTCGAGAGCTATATTTACCTCAAATATTTTCAATAATTCGAAAAACAGTTAAAAAACACGACGATTCAATTTTCACTTATTTACGACAAATTATAGATGCTTATGGCACTATAAATCCATTGAAACAAAAGTCAAATGTTCAGCAAACATATAAACTAAAAAATCGACTGAAAAATGTTTCTAACAGAAAGAAAAACCGTTCTGAAACAGTAGAAAATACATGGGCATTTATGGCAGACGAACCATCCAGGTTCCCTGGTGACGTCAAATGACGATGCAAATCCGCGCGTGTGCAGCTGAAATTTGGCCAATGTACGAGTACAGGAAATAAGCCGTCCTTTTCATTGTGTATAATCGTTGTAAGTAACCTACCCACTGTCCATTTATATAGCAGTAGAGGTTTTGGTCATCTTCACGTTGTGTTGATCACTACGAAGTCGGGCATTTCCGACTGATATCTTGCTTGAATAAATCCGCATAAATAGATTTGATTGATTAAACATCCGCAAGAAAACCCTCACTGATAATTATCCTCGCTTTCGACTTTGTAACGGGAATGGTAAGCAATGTGGAAATTAAGTCATAACAACATTTAAGGAACTGCTCTTTGATAGACTCAATTTCCGTGTAACGATTTGTTTGATGACTTTGTTTTGTGTAGTTTTTCGTGAGAGGAGATTATGAGGTGATTGTAATCATTTAACAAATATGAATTTTATGTGACAAATATCAAACAATAACTAAATGTGTCCAGCAGAAATATTAAATAACAAATTCACCTAAATAAAAACAAAGAACTTATCGTTGTCTTGCATTCATGCCGACCAAAATTTTGAAATTTTCTTGTGTTCTTATAGTAGATAAATTTTATTTTGATATTCATTAGAAATGTATTCAACCAATATGAAGGTTGTTGTGAAAATATCAAGATTTTAAAATCTTAACATTTTAACTTGTCTCAAATACGACCAAGACTCGGAAAACGGATCAAATAATATTCTTCAAAACATCCGAGAATAATTTGAGCTAATTTCAATCCAGTGAAAACCATTAGGTAAAATACCGAATTGGGTTCGTAATTCGTATTATAAACAAATTATAAAGGAACACAATTGCGTACCTAAATAACCACGTAATTGATATCCATTTATTTTTTGTTTCTTGTCCAATTACAAGTCATTATCTGCATAGGCCCCGACACGAACATTCCGTCTTTTTCTGACATCTCTTTCAAAACGAAACATGGACAGAGACAAAGCTAATAAATATGCGGGTGTAGTTCTATGAGTTCTGTGGTGTAGGTACGTAATTTCCCATGATAACTATACGTTGGCTCAAGTTTAATACGAGTTTCTACGTCTAACATCGGATCTCGAAAAAAGGTAGAGTGCAGTTAGTTGGAGAAAGATGAAAAATAATAACCAGTCAAACACCTGTTACGATGGAAATGACACAGCGCAAAGGAAGAGAGTTATTTTAGGTAGAATTTTTTTTGGACACTGAGTGTAGTATAGTCACGGACTTGTGCGATTAGGCTTAATTAAGTAAATTACATGTCTCCATTTCATAAGAATTGCGGTTTGTGTTTTTGGTGGCGGCAAAGTAGTCGGTAATATCATTCTTGTAACGCGTTAGAATAAATATATGTGACGTCTTGATAGAATGGAACTATAATCGATACTGCATCATAATATTTATCAGTGAAGCATTCACGTATCGTTCAACAAATTCAGTTTTTTTTTACATAAGTGAAGTAACTGAAAAATTTTAATTCACCTGAAGTTATATTTTTTCAAACACATAGTTCCATATTTAGTCAACTCCCCCCATTCACTAATTCTAGATAGCTATCCAGTAGAGTTTGTAGTTGTTTCAAATGAAAAGTTTTGGATCATAGATAGTTGTACGAAAACAATCACATTTTACCGGAAGTACTCTGAAGATGTGCGATCTCTAACGAAAAAAAAAGTCATGTGGATTAAATTATTAACATGATTTATTAATATCAAAGTATTTGGAACGTAGTTCCTTATCGCGCGTTGCAAACGGGGGCTAGACGGAATAAATTAAGACCAAAAGTTGTAACGGGACTTTCGCTATGGTTATAAGCCGTGCGGCGTGCGCGTGTTTCTCTGTCTGTCTCTCTCTCTCTCTCTCATAGAAAGTAAGCCAGTTATTTTCGTTTCGTCTTTCTATTTCATATTGAACAGTGTGGTGTCGCGACGATTATTTTTGTTGAGTGTATACAGGTTTTTTGTACATAATAAATAATAAAAAATTATAACAATAATGAATCCTGACAGTGTTTCTGCACAAGTTCCGGATATTGCTGATGGAGTTAGGTAAGTAGAGATTTTATACAGACAATAATAAATGATTATGTATTTTTAGCAAGTACGCATTATAACCTCTCTTTACTATTGTGCTAACCAAGTCATACGCGTTATAATCTCTCCATTATTGTGTGTTTAGCAAGTGTACGCGTCATAACTTTAATAAACTTAAAAGCAAATTATATTTTAATATTACAATATCAATGCGTCTGTATTTAGCAAGCCGTGCGTGTTCTAACCTATACGCTGTTGTGTTTACGAAGTCGAGAGAGTATATATATATATATATATATATATATATATATATATACACATACACATACACATATATATACACACACTCTGTTGTGTTTACAAAGTCCCACGCATCTATGACGTTTACGAAAGAATAGAGAGACAGAGTGCATATATATATATATATATATATATATATATATATATATATATATATATATATATATATAAATATATAAAAATATTATTATAACAAAAAAAATTTTTTTATTACAATTCCTTCGCTAATTAATCGAAAGGAACTTCGTTCCATCCGGGTGTCCCTTAACACCTCTCAAGCTTTTTTTACTTTTAAGGTTTGATTTAACATTTTCTTCTATCTCTAACGATGTAGGATCATTTGTTATTTGGTAATTTTTTTAAAGTTTACCTAACATAAGAATAATAAAATATATTAATTTAACCTTTGTGTTCAATTAATAATTTTTTTAATTGAAGCGGAATTCCAGCTCCCGTAGATCAAACCGAAATGAATATTCCTCGGAATGTATAATTATATTCCGGCTATTTGAAGATATTGATGTGATAGGATAATTCTCAAAATTTAATCAATTCAGGGGAGCTAATTAAGGACCTTTTAACCTAGTACTCCTAAGAAATAGGTCAGCAGAAATGAAAATACGAATTTAAAATAGATATCACAGGTTATAGAGAGCAAGTTTACACAAAATATAACACAAAAATAATGTAAGAATCACATACAACTTTATAAATTATTCCTGATTTTTTTTTCATTATCTTTGTCATTTTTCATGCGGTCACTTTCACTTTCGAATAAATTAGGACTATACAGCATTTCCAAGTTCCCGTAAAAAATCTGAGCTTTTTTTTTGCTGAGTATTGTGACGAACAGAGGTAAACTCAGCCGCTTCAGATATTTTAATCCTCGCGGTCAAAATAAGTCTCGAGCTGTATAGGTAATCTCAGCCTGAAGGTATTATTGCCTTTTCCGAGTGTTGTAATTAGATACAAATGGCTTGGGAATTCTCTGCAACTTTACATATATTTCATTTTGAAAATTCATTAGGGAATCAATGTTTCTGATGCCCATAAATGGGATGGAAAAACGGCATCCTCGGATATGTAAGTGTTGATCAAATAATCAGCCGACAAAGTTGCTTTATCATTTTCTGGTTGAATAGCAGATATTGTAAAAACATAGACATCACTAACATCTTGTAGTTCTAGAAATAACAACCCAAAACAATAACCAATTAATTTTTCTAGCTCGGTTCTTTCTTTATAATCTACTGAAAGTTTGAATTGTACGCCACCAATCTTGCGTTACGTGGAATCTGCAACCAATTATTCGTATTTGTGGCCAAACAATTTTAGCTGCATTATTAATAGTCAACTCAAAATCTGCCACAATTTCGGTGGGACAATTCGACAGAGACTATTCACTAAGTTCAGAAATTCGAAACACTTTTTGTATGTTTCTGTTGTTTTGTCTGGTATGAAGCAAAACACTAATGGTACATAATACATCGAGGCAGCCATGTATGGTGAACAACATTTTGTGTACTAGTTGGAAGTACCATCCACATAAATTTTCTGGCTTAAGCAATGATGCTTTAAATTTGTAAAACAGCTGAACACTAATACATTCGAATCTTCGTTGTTGACTGAAAGAAATTCTTTCTTACGGCTGGTCAAAAGAAATTGCTTTACGTTTTGCTGCACTTGTAATCAGTTGTTTTTGAATGTTGCGAATGTCACATGCCGAATGGTTATGAATTGAATTCGATATTGTGTTTTCCGGGTTCACTGTATAAATATTTGCTAGACACCTGGCAGTGATGCACCTCCACTTTTGAGTTCTTCTTTAAAATAAAACGTATAGTTATCTACAAAGAGCATAACAATAGGTTCGCAATAGCAGGTGAGTGGTAAGTTGGCGTAGGTATCTACCGGCACAGTTTACCTATGAAAATTAAAACAGAAAATTTCTAGCAGGCAGATTTTACCTGTGGGATTAGTACATGTTCTGTTAAACGGACGAGTTTACTATCGCCCGGTGAAACCTACCTGACAAAATCTACAGATAATTAAATTGTTTCCGTTCGTTTTTTCCTGCACTTCCATGATAAGTCCAGTTTCAGATACGTGATAGCGATACCAATTAAACTTTGCTCCTCGGCTCCTAACATGAATTACGCAAGCGTAAAAATTAATACAACCTAATCTTACTTAGCTAACATTGCTATCAAAGTTAAACGGAATCCAATCTTCTATAAAAAATTACATTTTATTTACCTACCGAAGAAATGCAATTTATTTCAGGAAATGAAAAATTGATGAATGAGTATTTTATCAATAATGAACGAAAAACATTGTATTTGTTACCTGATCTACTATATGGTGTCCCTACATACTAATGATTCGATGCCTCAAGTGGTATAAGTAAGTACTTCGTTTGATATTTTCATCCCTATATTTTCCATTTATTCTCTTTATTGAATTCCGATTTTTCATCAAATAGGTTCTACACACGACCAAGTTTTTTCAATTTAGGAAAAATCATTTCAGATTTTGTGTCCTGCGCAATCGAGTCCATTTTTGTTCCGATTTGCTTGTAAAAGTTAAAATCGTTTTTTTTCCTAGACTGTACTATAATTTACTAATTTCTTTAAGAATTGAATACATTCACTTAGAATTTAAGTATTTTGTTGCGGGCATATGTTTTATTTATACAGTGCGGATTTTTATAGTGCCCCCTCCCCTGTTAACTTTTGAACATTTCAACGTAGAACAATGAGACAAAAACCATTTTGAATGATATCACCGATACTACTTTTTTGAAGAAACACATTATGATTGCTCGTTAGATGCCGCGGAGGGGCACATCAACTTAAAAATGTTTCTTTTCAACCATTTAGGTTTTTTTTCTATTTCGTCAATACGTTTTTCACAATATGCATTTGAAATGCCAAGTATAACAACATTACATTACATTCAAAATGAATGAATTACATTCAAAATGATGAATTAAAAATAATAATACAAAGCTTCCATAAAATTTGAAATTAATATAACCAGCTAACAAAAATATGCATTGGTTGATGGGTGAATGCTGAAATATTTTTACCACAAACGTATAAAATCAGTTATAAAATATTTTTGACGAGAACAGACACACAGATCATTGGCCGCTTAATTTAGGTAAGTCGGGAGAAGGTTCTTTGATCAAATGAACATTTTTATTTTGTTCACGAAGAACCAATACATATTAATAAAATTTATAGATTTTTCTCTGACCCATTACGGATCGATAATATTGTTTCTACGAAGCATCCGAAATGATGTTGAAAATATTATGAGATAGAGTATTCTAGGGTCAAATGTTACGAAAAAAATTAAATATGTAGTACGAGATGGAACTCGGTTAATTCAATTCAACGAGCAAGTGAACATTATTACAATTGCTACGGAGTTGACTGCAAAAAGGCAAGTAATAAAACCTGAAATAATGTATATGATTACGTCTCATCCAAGATTGAATCAATTATTTCCGAATAGTCGCCGACAACGTTGCATAACATTTCAATTTATCGAAAAATATTATTTGTTCAAGTGCGATTAAATCAATTTGTCGGTTGCATTCGAAAGAATTCAACCTCTGCCAAGGACAAACGTGGTGTGGTCTTAAACTTGATTTTATTCAATTAACAATGACTTTATTTCTCACGCAAATTATTGCTGTAAATGGTTACGAAAGGAAGTAATTTTGTAATGATCGTAATAAGTTGATTTTTTTCAATGGGTATCGAGCGATTATTCATCTATATCTATATTGTTGATGTTATAATGAGTTACTGATGGTAACATTTCAATCTTGGCTCGACTGTACACACGTTCCGATTTCAAATTTCCCGATCAAGTGCTATCAGTTACTAGTTATACGTGAACTGGCGAGGATGGCTCCTGCTCTATTGAAAGAGGCAAAAATTGGGATTGATCTAACAGCGATTGTGAAGTGCAAAAAGAAAGAAGAAAAAGGGAAGTTTGGGCAGACAATCGTACTTAGAGCGGACTAAGTTTTCCCAAATGCAGCTAGTGGCTGAAAAAACGGACACATATACGATAAAAGCAGTGACCGCTGAAGAAAGGCTACTCACTTTGAGATATTCATAATACAAGACAGAAGTCTTAACAAATCAGTAGCCAGCTATTATTTCATTAAAAATGAAAAACTTCCAATTCCTCAAGACAGCTGACTACAAATACCCATACAATAGGTTGATGTTGGTCGAATGTCCATAAAAAAAACAACTACTTCCCTGGCTAATTCTCTTGACGGACGCGAAATGCCACTTCAGCGGACTTGTACTCAAAGTCGTTATGCAACACTTTAGTCGACTCATTTTGTTCACTCAGAAAACTTATAATTCAAATCCTAAAAACGTTTTAGGAGACGCAATAAACTATAGATTATCTGAAATTTTATAGAGCACACAATTTCCTCTGAATATTCTTGTGAAATACTCATTTTAGGAACAATAAACACTAATAGTTCAAGTATTTAACAAACGTGTCATTGATAAAGAATCGATGGCTACATTTTTGCATAGCTTCCTTACATTACCGTATGAATGGCAATTGAAAATGTATATATCATACTGCAGAAGTTTTTTTTGAATTACCAGCATTTCTGAAGGAGTAATTATGAAAATAAAAAAAATTATGTGCGAAAGTGTTTGTCCGATATTTGCAATAGAAATTTGGTATACTATTTTTCAGTCCCTCTGTTCCATTTTTTCAAAATCAAAATTGAGAATAATACATTTGGACAAAAGTTTTTAAACTTCTGCAAATATTTTTCTCAAAATGTCTATAGTCGTGATCTTAAATAATATTCAGAAAAATGCGCCATAACTCAATTTTCCATGGAAAATTGGATGGAAAAAACACAAAAAACTGTGTTTTCTAAAAAGTCTCTCAGCATTCCTTGAAAATATCTAATATAGGAGTTATTTATATGATGAACAATATTTAACGAATAGTGTAGCCAGAAAAAATCTGTAAGGACGGCGAGAAAATATGTGTGGCGTTTCTGTTCTGTTTATTTAGAAAGCTTGTACAAAATATTGTATGCACCACGTACGCAAATGGATTTAGCGGACATTGCGATTCGTCCGCTGACACCTTACTTTGCTTACTTGTTACATGAACTATTACTCTTTAACCTTATTCATTTCCATGTAGTTAGTTCAATAACACAAACAGTTACACGAAAAACGAGAAGAAATACGTTAAATGAAATGAAGAGGGAAAGGAAATCGTGCCCCGACAGGTCCGATCATGCTACACACGTGCCATTCATAAGGGAGAAAAGGTGGGGGATCTACTTGGTCGGGAGGTCCGGGCCTCCCGACAACCCGATATCGGGAATGCAATAATCGGCCCTCCGATATCGGGTCTGATAAATTGGCACGAATGTGGGCCCCTTTCACCATCTCTTGGGTCGACTAATCTCAAGTACGCCAAAATACTCGATATTAAGATCTTACGAGTTTTTTAGATAATTGTGAAGAGATTGACTCTCATCTGAGAGATCACATGGACCGACGCGACGGATATAAAGTTTCAAGAACCTTTACAAAAAAGGTGGATTTACAATCGCGATATTGATGAAAAATCGATTATAAAAGAGCAATCATGGATAATCCTATATACTGGTTAATAAGTTGATACTTACATTTTTTGATAACTTCAATTATGATGTTTTTACTATATATATTTTGCAAACTCGTGTGGTACTTCGCTTGCCCTGAACGTACCATCCGATCACAAAAAGTGACTGTGGCATAGGTGTAAGGACCCCTGGGGCATCAAGGAAACGAAAGACGCACCATTGTCCCTGAACTTGCCTCGGGCTTAGCAAAAATTGTATTCGGGAAAATCATCGAATATGGATAAAAAACAGTATCAAAGCTGGTGGAATCAAACTCTAGGAAACAGGTAATTAAGATAGAATAATTTTTATAGCAAATATATATCAAAAATTCCCAATGAATAGGAACTGAATTACATTTTAGAAAACAGGTTAGCAAATCTCTGGACCGGACCAAGAAAACATGTCTCGATCCAAAAAACTATCCATTAGGTTTGTAAAAAACTCCTAAAGATAAAAATCCGGAATCCGTTTCGAAATGTAGGTAACTCCAGCAGTTATTTCCTGAAATGATATGAATGTTTCAAATATATGGGAGGATTGTTCAACTGGAAAAGTTTTTATGTGCATTCGATGTGAAAGAATCACACTTCAATTTTGTCAAGTTTATCGGTGTTTCAGATCAATAGTATGCATTTATTCCATAACTTCCTCTGTGGTATATCCTACTCTCACACGTAATAAATGCGTTTTGTTTCAAATAAGTCACAATGATTCAATGATTTTCCTAATCGGTTGTTTTTACCACGATTCCGAATCCAAGATTTCAAAAAATATTTAAAATTGGCGACACATTTAAAAAAATACAAAATTGCTTCAATTCAATCTACAAGATCTGTAGAAAAAATTATATATATATATATATATATATATATATATATATATATATATATATATATATATATATATATATATATATATGAGTGCATTTTCCAGGATGGAAATTACTAACATACTTATTTCCAATTTAATGAATTCATAGAATTGAAAGAATAATGATTCACTGATGAGAAAGTAATATGGCTATATAGTTAATTTATCTCATGAAATCGAAATCAATAATAATTTCAATGATGCAATTACTGACCACTATCAAAGCTGTGTATATTATAAACTCACCTCCGAATTCTGACATGAAAAACCCATCCGTCAATGAACCCAATTTAAAACTGTAAGGTGCGTGAAACGAAATTATTATAGGGTGGGTAGCTAAGGTCGCATAATTATTAATGAATTTTTAACGTCTCGAATTGGGAGTGGCGTTATAATAGAGCCTATAAAACTCCTTTCCTCTTGTAAAATGGTATGTAGAGTCGCTCATGAATGAACAATTTGAGTAGGGTATAATTTAATAATGAATAATAACATGTTGGCAAACCCGCATAAACACTTTATGATTCACCTGGACTCTTTAATCATTTGTTTCCTTTTCAGAAGAAACATTCAACAATTAATTGGAAGTCAACGTTGCAACTAATTGAAATATGGCTAGCTCATTTGATCAATTATAGAAGAAACCATTTATAGATATTAATGACTGAATTGTCAATTATAATTTACCGGTGCGGTATGTCCGTCAACCGCTTTAGTTATTACCTACACTTGGTAAATTATCCAATTCAATGTTGGAGTCCTAGCTCATTTTCGTATATTAAATACTTCTATCAAATTGACCCTCCAGTTGACATGTATGTGAAGATTTTTATTTTTTCAATCGAGAAGAATAATCGCCATAACAAGAAGAAACATTTAGATCAAATCGAAAACGATTTTGGAACGAAATTAGAATTGATTTATATATATATATATATATATATATATATATATATATATAATATATATATATATATATATATATATATATATATATATATATATATATATATATATATATATATATATATATATATATATATATATATATATATATACATATATATATATATATATATATATATATATATTTCAGTATGTCATACTATTTTGTTGATTCGATCTCTGTATAAGAGAAACGTTTTTCTATTTGGGTGACGGTTTTCAAAGTTGTCAAATGATTATTGCTTTTTGACGTTGAATAAGTTGTTGGTTGGTTTGAATATATCAACTAATGATAAATGATACTGACCAACTCTCCAAATGAAAAACTCCTAAATATAAACTGGTACTAATTATGCACAAGACTAAGAAGGATAGGAAAATTATGGGATCCCGTATCGTTTATTGAAAAATGAGCGAATGCAAATTCAGTTGTTAATATTTTTTATAATTTTTAATGTCATGCTTACGATAAATATACATTGAGAATAAACGATTTGTTTCTAAGCATAATTATCTATAGCGGAAACTACTACATATTTGACACTGCTCGTATTGTTTACATCACGAACATTTCAAGATACAAGTTTGTAGGCATCGGTGTTTTTTATTACGATTTTGTTTGATCATATATTGAGCTAAACTGTTAATTGTTGCTACATTATTATCTCGAACAGTTCATATAAATTTCACATCAATCTGGGACTCAAGGGCAGGAAAGTTTTCTGCGCTTTCGTTGACTTTAAAGGGGCGTTCACTCAATTAATCACATCCTATTGCTGCATAAGCTGTACCACCTAGGCAATAGCGCAAAACTGATTAGATTTCTGAAAAACCTATATGATAAAGTCAACATGTGTATAAGAAGCGACGGAAAATCGAGCCGAAAATTCGACATTTCTTCAGGAGTTCTACAGGGCGAACCTTTGAGTCCCTTACTCTTCTCTTCATTTATCTCAGACATGTAAAAAAAAATCGAAGAAAAAGGTTGCAGGGGAATTGCTGTAGATAGTGCAGATGATCTAGTGTTACTGCTATATCCCGACGATCTGATCCTTCTAGCAGAGACACAAACAGATCTTCAACGCAAACTTAGAGTGCTGAGCCAATACGTTCTGGAAAATGATTTTGCTGTGGATTTGCGAGCAAATTCAACAAACAGTGAATAAGGCAAAACAAGCTCTTGGATCAGTTATGGACCACATGGTCAGATCCAAAATGAGTTCATGGGGAGCCAGAATCAAGTTATATGCTGCGTAGCTGTATTGGAACTGAAGTACCCCGACCTACTAGAACGTATTCAGGTTGCATTCTTAAAAAAAGTCATAGCGCTCGCCAGACACACCAGACTATATAGTTAGAATCGAAACGAGTAGAAATAAACTATCACACAATATTGTGAAATGTGTACTGTCATGGCTACATAAAATTAAAGTGATGGAATCGTTCCGTCTTCCAAAAATATGTCTTCTACGCCTCTTGGAACATCAGAACTCAGATGTTCGGTTCAATTGGGCTCTACAAGTCGAATCCTACCATCCCCATTAGACAGCAGCGATCTCTTACAAAATGTTCGACAAACTGATTTCAAGCAACTTCTCCATCAAATTCTAGACTCCTACGAATCCGTACTTAAGAGAGAAGACAGAAACAAATTGTCCCAATCTGACTATCCATATTTTTATAAACCTTTTTCCAGTCCAAATGGCTTACTTTACTTAAAATCACCAAATCACATATCCTTTATCAGGATAATTGCACAATTAAGAACGTGCAGGAAAGTTATCACCAGATTCACTGTAAATGGATGTATTTACACTAAAAGGACCGATGAAATCTGTACTACCTGTAACTCAGGAGTAAACGAAACTATTGTACACATATTTTTCGAGTGCTCTATATACGAGAGCCTGCGTCTGCATCTATATTCACAAATCACTACTTTGAATGACCTGCTAGATACTCTCGATACAGGTAACCCCGGAACCCTTACAATAATAGTGAATTATATTTCAGCGATCCCCAAGCTGCGCTCATTTATCATTAATGAATGATACGTTATCATTACTTCTCTCTTCCAGGTATATCTACTTTATTGGTACTTATTGTCAGTATTGATCTCGAACATTTTTATCTCATTCAAAAACCAATCAAACTCTTTGTTATAAGCATTGTAAATTACTTTTATGAACAATAAATCTATCTACCATCAATTCATATAAATTTCCCATCTCTAGATCAGAGTACGTGATTTTCACAATTCAATGAAGATATTTGCCACATTTACATTAAACACCCAGAAGTATCACAATTCCCCTTCAGCATGTTAGCGTTCACAGCCCATTATGATAATAAACATTATTTCGGAAAGATCCATGGAAACGAAGCAATTACTGCGAAGACGATATCATTAGCGCAGGTAGCTATTGTTGAATTTTTTCCAATTTATCGCCGTGCCACGATCTTTGTCAGTTTTATAAATGAAGAATACAGGCGTGAAATCCTGCCATCATCGAAAATAAGCTGTTCTTCAACTCATTATAATTTTGTTTTGTTGAATTCGTGTCGGTAAGTGTTGCGAATACTTTACGGTTCATCGGTTTGTTAATCTAGCTGACTCAATAGCTTCTAATGCCATTAAAGAAAACAATAGCGGCAGATAATGAAAAAAGAGCAGATTCATGATTTCTCATTGGAGCATAAACAAAATAGATTTTTTCAAGGAAACTACAGTTGAGCATATACGTCCACAAGTTTCTTGAATGATTTGAAATATGTACGTTAGAAGAAGAACCAAGACTTGAATAACCTGCAAATGTGCCAAAAACACTACAGAAAAGCTAATTAATAGAAATTTAAATATCAACAGAGAGATCCAAAAATAACGAAATATGATCACGAGCTTTAGATACACATTTTATCGGAACGTTTCTTGGAAGTAAAAAAATATTTGTGTAATATGTCCTAGAGGGGTCAAATAAGTGAATTTGCACTGATACTTTACTATGTTTTAGAATCAATGATATGAAAGTATATGAGAAATATTTCAATTAGTCAGTAACGTACCCCAAGTTTAGTTGATTAACTAGAACAAAAATAAACATTTTGGTAACGTATCGGGAACTAACTCTGCTTCCTTTTTTCAACCATGAATTCCGAAGGTCTTGTGATTTCTTCCATATTATAATATATTGCGGTGACAAAATGGATTTCTCAATGAAATTTCTTTGATTTGAATATATGTATTAAAACAATATCCAACTCATATTGAATGAAAATTTGTTTCAACACAAATATAATATTTATTTGAATCAAACAACGGAAAAAGATTAATTCAAATAGAAGAATATTATTACTGACCCTGACTTAGATAATGTTAGCGAATAGCAAAGCCAACTTATTATCGTTGCGACGTCTGGACTTAAATGTCTGGTGTAGGCTCTCATCCTCGGTTGCCATATTTGTCAATTCAGTGCAGTGGATCAACAAAATGATAACTCACACATTTGAATAAATATTTTTAACGAAGAGATCAGCTTATTTTGTTGAATTGACATTTTATTGAATTCGATCAGCAAATTTTGTAGATCTGATTATTCGATTCAACAAAATAATTTCATTGTTGAAACAACATTTCCGCCAAAACGAGTTATGAATAGAGAAGATATTTGGTTCATGCAAATTAGTTTCAGTTGATTGAAACTTTAAATTTTATCCAAAACCAAGGAATAATTTTACTCATTTTGGGATTATATTTCATTGTGGATATACGACACTTTTATTTGTTTAATTCGAATACATTTTATTTGATCCAACAATTTGTTGTTTTTTGTGTAGGTTGAATTTGTTGTCAATTCTTTTAAAATCCTGGAGAAACCATGTAATTTATTGTATTGATAATAATAATAATGTTTAGTCGTTAAGAATTACATATTGATTGACAAGGAATGGTCTTAAAATATATTATGAAAAAAGAGAATCGATCTACTTATTCGAAAATCTATACCATACGAATAAACAAAGATATACCACCACCAGCGCGTGGTCTTAAAAGTCTTTGTCTATATAGGTAATCAATTTTTGAAATATTGTTGATTCAGATTCACAATTTGTAACAGTAAAAAAAATAGAAACTCAGATAAACTGAATACTAAATAACTAATGACTCCTAATAATAGCAATAATAACAAGTGAGTTAAATATTTAATAATTTCCACTAATTTCTACTAAAGTTGAGAATTATTCAAATATTCGGTTCTATTACATTGTGGATATCACTCCATTCTGTTGAAAGGAGATGATTCTTTTTTTTAAGAAAAAATGGATGTTGATTCCTTTATGTTCTTGGGAAGGCTGTTGAATATTCTTTGACCAATTGTTTTGACTAATTGTTTTGAATGAATAATCAGTGCGGAACATTTTTCCTGTTTTGCCCTAGTGTTGTATCTGTGATTGATATGCCTCAAATGACTTTTATTTTTGAATTGGTCTACAGACATATGTAGGTAATATAATTGCCTGAGATCTAATGTTTTACTCTCAGAAAAAAGTAGGTTTGAAGAGTAAGTACTTATTTTTATTGAAACAAATGTTCAGATATTTTTTTGTAGTACGTCCAGGAATTTCATTGTATGACATGATTGTTACATACCTTCTATAGTTGAATTTTATGTATTTTTTTTTTCAATCAATAACTTAATATGCATTATTCTCAATTATTCTCATCCCAAGAAATCTATGTAGTTGACGGAACGGTGGTGATTTAAGTGTAAATTGTATATATTAGGGTGTGTTTCTTTCCAGAAAATACTGATTTTTCAAATGGTCCAGACATGATCTGGAAGGATATTTTCTTATAGATTACTTTGGTGAATTTGATCATGCGCTCCTTTTTATTGATTTAACTGGAGAAATACTCATTTCATATCTGTTGTAGAGTCAAATTATGGAAATATTCTCTACATACCAGCTAGTTATCTAAAAACTACTCTTCAAAGTTGTCCATAAAGGTATTAGATAGTGGAGAACCAATTATATCAATTCTCATGCCACAGAAATGATTTCGTAATCGAAAATTAGTGGAGTATACACCTATTAAATTCATGTTTTTCAATTTTAATTTGGATCTTGTGATGAGTGTGCTATCATCTTGTTTTACTATTTCCAGAAATTTAGTGACTGCTAAATTTGAAAAAGATCATTACATCAAAACTCCCCACAATGGATTGATACATTTTAGAAAATATTCTATTAAATTTTTATAAGATGAACCATTTGAGCCTACACCTACACAAAAATCTGGGTCTAAAGAAGCTAAAAAGTCGGTAGATTCTACATTTATCGGCAGTATTTCGAGATATCCCAAGTCAAAACGTCGTAAGACATTTTCGAAATCAACACCAGTCTCAACAGAAATAGGTACAGATTTGGCATTCATATGTTGGTGCTAATATATTATTGATATTATTTTTGTATGTATTCTCACACTCCCATTTATTTGGCTCAGAATCTGTTTCCCATACTTTTATTTTTTATTGGCAATAATTGAGATATACCATTAATTTCAATATTTCAAACTCAAGAAAAAAGTACACCGCCAGTAGCTTGCTAAAACACCGACAAGGTCGTGTCGCACCAAAAGCGTTCCCACACTGTGTCGTTCTTTCTCTCTCTTTCATATTGCCATAGGCTGAAATAAGGTAATTAAAAAAAATCCATGCCAATTGCATAAAGCTTTTTCCATCAAGCACCTGTGCTAATCATTCCCAAATCACCATATGAAAACTCGGAAAATATCAAGGAAATCGCAGCTTTCATCAATCACTCATTTCTGATTGAATATCACAATCCACTATGGTTATCGAGCAGATATTGTTATTTCCAATGATGAACAAATATGAACTAACAGAAAACAACTACTTCACCGGCTAAATCACACGTTGGATGTTGAACTACATCTGATAGATATTGTAAGAAGACCCTAACTGAAAAAAACATATGAAAGTGAAAATGTACATTTTTATTCAGGTAGTTGCTTGATTTTATGGTAGATGTCTCAAGTTCCAGAAAAATATGTTTTTCCAATATTTAATTGAGAATGTTTCCGTTTTCAACATGAATATCTAGCAAGAGATTGTTTCGAACGATGGAAGAAAGTGACTAAAGTTTATCTTTCAGTCGCAGATGATTCCACATCTGATTTTGTGAACACCCTGTTCATATTTTTAAACAAATCACGCGCATTTAGTAGAATAAGAAACATGAATTCAAATATGCGGATTTAATGCCTTTTTCAGAATCCTTTAACAACAAAACACTAATTAGTTTTAGTCCCAATATCTCCCCCAATTTTCCTAAGTTGCTAAATATCCATTCTGTAAACGATATTTGAAAAGAGCATACGGGTGGCAAATAACAAAAAATAATACGACGCACTATAACGACCGTTTTAATTGACTGCGGTTCCCCAGAGCATTTTCCCAATAAAAGTAGTTTTATAGGGTTATAAAATTAAGTATGGTATAATTAAAAGTTGCACACCTTGCATTTTTCACATTGAAGGTTGGCATTCAAAAGAATTTGTAAATTGTTATTAATCGTAATATTACTCGATTTAGATCCTGATAAATGATACGCATCATTAGTCAAATAATAATTGAAGTAATTATTATTGTGCCCTATTATTATGACTACAGTTTTAATTTTAGACATGTTTTTAGCCATAGTTGAAACTAACATTTATCTTGATGAACTTGGACGTTTTGTTTGAATATATATATATATAGAAGAAAGGGTAGTCTCGTGACTGGACTAGTTGAAAAAAAACTATGAATTTGAAATAAACTTTGTAGAAAGGATATTTCTGAGGTTGCAGTCAAATTTAATGGCCAATGAAAAAAGAAAAACTATTTCTTATTTAGTCGAGCTTTCGAAAATGTTTATTCTCATTATCAAGACAGTAAGGTGAGGTTAAGTGAAGACAGCGAACTAATCACCATTTTGTGATTGAAGAACTTTTCAAAATCATATCACTATGAAACACTACTAGTAATATATATAAAAATTAAACAATTGTAAAAGCACATATTGTTTAAGAAACTTAGTTTAAACAATTTAAAATTTGACAGGACAAATTACCACATGGTTAAGAGTCATGCTTTAACCATGTTGTACGAGAATCATAGATACTCAGTGTCCGTATTACACGTTTTTTGGCGATATCTTGTTTAACAAACAACCATTTCTTAAAATACAATGTCCCGAGTGCAGATTATCTCATCTTCTTCTTTTTTTCATATATCCTTCTATGCGAATCCAGTTTCTGTTTTTGCCGCACTGGTCTTTCAGAAAATGATATACCTAGTTGTTTCCAATTGAAATATTACTTCAATACACGACAAGTAGCTGCGATCAAATACTTTTATTTCTTAAATTACAAATAGCATTTAAGTATATGTATGGAAATATAACATTCTGGATTGCGAAGATATCAAACATTACACATATATTTAACTGGGTTGTTTCAATTATAATTACAGTGAGAAAGCTTGGATTATAGCCGAGATAATAAGTGGCAAACCAGTGTTTCTCAGGAGTGCTAATATTAATTATTACTTCTACTTATTGAAGGTATTTGAGCTATAATTGAATTGCTCATTTCCTTTAGCTTGTAATCACTACAGACTAGGACGAATGGTACGATTACTTAAGAGAATTCAACGTTCCAATAAATCCAGATTGGTGTAAATAATTTATAAATATATATACATAAATATATATATATATATATATATATATATATATATATATATATATATTAAATCTTACGAGTTAATCATTTTTGGAGGTAAAGCTCGGACAAGTTGATTTTGTATTTTAGTTTTCCGTCTTTGAAAAAAATCATTTTTCTCTCACCACCTTACAAGATATGACGTCATCGATATTTTCATATCAAAATTTGAAAGCCCATATTTATCTGAGTTCAACCATACCACATAAGTCATATGAAACATTTTAAGTTACAGTATACTGAATATAAAAGAAACCAGTGTTCATATTTCTTAACATTTTTTTTATTATTTATTTTGCAATGAAATCCTGAGAATTACTCAGTAGTTAGTACGAGTATATTGCCAAACCTGAGTAGGCTATGAAAACATCTGAAAGCCCTTTAGCAACCAGACAATAAGTTCTTAGTTACCATTGCATATGTCAGTATTAAATTGATTTGTTGTGTAGCATATCGATTTATGAGTCTTCAATAATACCTTTCTGAAAAATATTACCCTAAAAGAAATTATTTGAAATTACGATGGTGCTGTCAGAAAAACAGCGAATAGAAGTTTTGATGATTTAGGTTACGGCGATCGTAAAAGAAGTATGGCAGAAGTATGCGACATCTTCAATGAAAAATATCCTGATCAGGAACCAATGAGCAAATCGACGGTAGGTAAGCAAAATATTACATAAATTCAATGAGATTGGCAATGTTAGGGATGAGCCTAAGAGTGGCAGACCGAAGAGTGACAGGCCTACCGTTGCCGAAGACACTCAATTGAATGTATTACTTGGAATTGAAGAAAATCCTCATTGTTCAATTACAACTTTATCTGACAACAATGAGATATGTCGTGGTGCTGTGCAGAAAATTCTAAGAAATGCCAAATTACATCTATAAAAAGTTAAACTTATATATCAACTTAATGAAGACAACTTCGATAGACGCATGGAGTTTTGTGAAATTATGCAAGAAGTGTGTAATCAAAATAATGGCTTTGAATTTGATGTCTTATTTTCCGACGCATCAACTTTCTGTATAAACGGTACCGTCAATACGCAAAATTGTCGTTATTGGGCAACAGAAAATTCCAATTGGACGATGGAAGCTTATACCCAATATCCCCAAAAAATAACTGTGTGGGCTGGGATTCTTAGGAATACCATTGTAGGGCCATATTTTTTTGACGGTACTGTGACGGGTGCAAATTATTTGAAAATGTTACAAACTTATGTTCTTCCATATTTAACTGTAACATTTCTGGACATTAATCAACCTGGTCGAATAGTTACTACTATTTGGTTCTAAATTATGCTCGTGGGGTTAGCGATTTGCTCAATGAAACCTTTTTCAATCGCTGGATTGGACGACGCGCTCAGATTGAATAGCCTGCTAGGTCTCCAGATTTAACTCCCATGGACTTTTCTCTGGGGTTACTCAAGAAGGAAAGTGTGCATAAATCGACCTACCACTTTGGAAGACATTAAAGAAAAATTCAAACTGAAATTCAACGAATTACACCAGAGATGTTGTCAAACATAACCCAAGAATTCATCAGACGTCTTGGATATTGTCAACTAACCCAGGGAGCTCAGTTCGAGCATTTGTTGTGAATTTGTTTATTTTTACTACTAACTTATGATATTTTCATTGCAAAATAAATAATTAAATGAATGTTAAGAAATATGAACACTGGTTTCCTTTATACTCAGTTCACTGTAACATGAAGTGTTACATTTGACGTATGTGGTATGGTTGAGCTCAGAAAAATATCAGCTTTCAATTTTTGATATAAAAATATACCCTTTCAATTAAAAAAAAATATCGATTACGTTATATTTTGTATGGTGGTGGGGAAAAAATCAATTAAAAAAAAAGGTAGAAAACTATAATGCAAAATCGACCTGTCCGAGATTTACTTCCGAAAATAATTAACTCGTAAGATAATGGAGCGTTTCCACACTTTATGAACGCACTGTATATACATGACCCATTTGAAAGCGGGCCACCTCTCTAAAACTGTTATTTATTATACGATTCAGAAGTTTTTTTTTTCAGTAGATAGAGCATCAATAGGTCTAGTTGTATGCCATAAATTCGAAATAAAAATAAAAATTTCACGGCCTACTTCGAATTTTTTTTCAAGGTCAAAAATCCAAAAACATACTAGCGATTTTTTTTAATAAAATTTGACGACGCCACTGGATTTGTGGTGCTCTCAAATGGGTGTGACCAAAATTTCACGATGAAATTATTTTTTTCAACAGAAAGGTTCATATCATTTTATCAAAATATTTCGAATAGTCGTCATATAAATCACAATCTTGTTAAAAATATCACTGGTGTAAAAAAAGCAGAATCCCACGCTTTACTCACTTCTCATAATGATATTAAGATGACTGATATCAAGCACCCCACGCTATTTTTACACAAGAGAAAATTTTTGGTCAATGAGTTTATTCTTATTATTTTCAACATTTTATTACTTATATAAGCGTGTTTTTTTCAATTTTTCTAAACTATATTTTAATTTTTATTCATATTTAACACTTTCAAATTGCATTGTTATGTAAACGATATATACCAAATTTCAAGTCATTTGGATGAGTCCAATTTCAATCGCAAAATTTGACTCATATTAGTTAATGAATTGTTTGTCTCTTGTCGTGCCAAACTAGTAGTTTGATCTTCTACAATGTGGTAAATAAGTACATACTACTCATCAAGGCCAGCAATAGTAGCGAGAGTGAAACTAGCCTAATAACAAAAATTTTAGAATGATAAAAAATTACACTCACTACAAATAATATCATATAATTTTTTCGTGACAATAATAGTACCAGGAAACCGACTATGCCATTATACGGAAGATGGTTCGTAGTTATATCCCGTTGTGTTTCCTACTCGCAACTGTCATTGCTTAATTTATTATAAACATTTAAGAGCAAAACATCGTTTGTTGCTTGTAACATGACTAATGAAGCAATTTCAATGCTCTCAATGGACGAATTGTAGAGAATAAAAATGCAAAAAATGAGCCTTGGCACGATCGATTGGAATATTAGTAAGAAAGGAAAGCCGGAAAAATCAGCATTTAAAAAAAATCCACAACACCGCCATTTTCAATTTTGTACGATTGACACTTTATGTCTAGAAAACTCAGGCGTTGTCGAATCAATAGTTTTTGTTCAATTGCAATTTGAATTTTTCAACGCACTTCATTGGAGCAAGCCTGGATGCGTCACAGGTAGTCCGATTTAAATTTTTCAAAAATATTTTAAAAGTTGAAGTATAGTATTTCAAAATGTCTATTCTCATTTGGCGTTAAAACCCTGTGAAATAGGTGAGAAATACTTGCAAACATGATCGAAAACGGGAGAGCGCGTGAAAGCGGCTGAGTAGTGGGGGCAGACGCGGGGTGATACAAGTGCGCTGCGCGTAAGTTATGAAGCTGCTGCTTTATCCCCACTCAGCCACTTTCACGCGCTCGCCCGTTTTCGGCCATGTTTGAAAGTATTTCTCACCTATTTCGCAGCATTTTAACGCAAAATGAGAATAGACCTTCTGTAGTACTATACCTCTACTTTCGAAATCTTTCTGAAAAATTAAATCGTATCACTATGACGCATCCAGGCCTGCTTCAATGAAGTGCATTAAAAAAATTAATTTGCAATTATGCAAAAATTAATTAACCGACAGCGCCTGAAATTTTTACATATGAATCACTACCTGCGCTATAGCTTGAAAAATGGCGGTGTGAATTGAAAAAACTATAATTTTCCGTTTTTTCTCCGTTACTAATAATCCGATCGAGTCGTGCTAGCGCTCATTTTTTTGCGATTCTCTATGATTCGTCCATTGAAAGAATCGATATTACTTCATTAGTTTTCATGTTATAAGCGAAACACGAAAAAACTACGTTTTTTTGCTCTTAAATGTTTGTAACAAATTAAGCAATGATAGTTGCGAGTATGAAACATAACTTTGGAACGACTTCCGTATGATGGCACAGTTGATTTCCTGGTACTATGTTTGTCACAAGATCACTCATTTTCTGCTCTATAGATTGGTCTAAATATAAAGAAGATGATACGCCAAATGTCGAAAGTGCAGAACATTTTATTAACTTCTGAGACAAATCACCAAACGGTGAAGCTTGTGAGAAGTGAAACTTGTCTACATAGTCTATGGGTCTCGATATCACGATAAATAATTAAGTACATTGGGAAAAGTTGGGTTGGAAAATATGAAAATTGCAAGATGAATTTGTAGGGTAATGATTTCTTTATAATTTGTAAATGAACATCTTGTTTCTTTTCTTTAAACTTTGGTATGAATTTTTCATGTCGATATATTGATGTATGACAAGGCGTGAAGGTAGCTCATCCATTTTTTTTATTTTGATTTGAATAAATACGAGAATTGAATTGTTTCATTTCATGATGGATCAAGCTATATAATTTAGGTTCCAGGTAGCGTTACTTCTTTGTAAGGTATTTTTTTCAGGTCTGGTATAACGGAGGAATTATTTTTATGACGTGTGCTGTAGTTGTGGTTTATAGCTATTAATGTATTTCTGTGGGCATGTTGCCACATCACCGCTGATAGGAAATATAATTATCAGACGTCAAATAACTTCGATTCATGGAATAGTTCATTTGTGGGATAGGTATAAATAATTTATATATATACAGAGTGGGCCATTGAAAACGAAATAGCGGCTCTGTAGGTCGGCATAACCGAATTATATAAAAACGCTCGGACACATCAACTACATTTTCGAGGGGGACATCGTTCGCGATGAAATTCACTCAAAATACATTCCATTCCTCGGAGCTGTGACCACCACCCCTAAATTTTTAAATGGCAACATATGGCAAGTGATACCTTATTTGAAAGGTATTTTTCTTCTTAATATCAAAAAATAAAAATAAATTAATTCTATCGATTCGTTTTCGAGATATAGGAACTTGAAGTTGGGAAATAACTTTTTATTCACTCAATCAATAAAAACAATATCTGATAAAGCAACTGTCGCAATTATTATTATTATCAATGAACTAAATGTTCAAACTGTCTAACACCCATTTCCATACAATAGTACAAGTTCTGTTCAAAACGAGACCTCACATTTCGTAGCATTTCCGGCGGTATTCGACGGCATTCATCAATAATTCTCCTTCGTAAATCTTCCAGAGATTCTGGTTCGGTTGCAAAGATTTTGTTTTTCAAGTGACCCCACAGGAAAAAGTCGAGTGGGGTTGAATCTGGAGATCTGGCTGGCCACTCTATAGAGCCTCTTCTTCCAATCCAACTTCCAGGAAACATTCTATCCAAAAACGCCCTAACAGGCTGTGCATAATGTGGAGGTGCCCCGTCTTGTTCAAATATCAAGTGGTCTTCTTGGTGACGATCGTCATTTTCAATGATGTCTACCAATTGTGGATAAACAAATTCATTCAATAATTCCAAATAAGTTTCTCCTGTCAGGTTACCGTCGAGAAATACTGGTCCAATCATCGAACGGTCCCCAAAAATATGGGCCCAGACATTGAGTTTTTGGGGAGTTTGAGTATGGACTTCGTGGAAAACATGTGGATTGGCATCTGACCAATAACGATAATTATGACGATTCACAGTCGAATTCAAAAAGAATGTAGACTCATCAGAAAAGCAGATGTTGAAAAGGAAATTCTCATCAGCATCTATTCTCGTAGTCATAATTTCACAAAATTCCTGTCGCCTATCAAAATCATCTTCATTCAATTGGTGTACCAAATGTATTTTGTAGGGGTGGACTTTATAATGTTTCAGGATTCGGCGGATACTGGTTCGACTGATATTGGTAACACTAGCCAATTTCCTTGTGCTCAATATTGGGTCTGCATGAACTTGTCCTAAAAGTGCAACTTCAACAGCTTCATTTCTCAACGGAAATTCACGTTCTGGGTCTAGTTATCTTGTTGGCTACTGATCCAGTTTGACAAAAATGTTGCACTAATTCTAGAACGTATTTTCTAACAACAAGTTTATCTGGATGCGTTTCATTGAACAAATTAGCTGTACGGTTGCCGCACTCATCATTTTTAAAAAACATTGTTATTATTTCAACTCTTTCCGCGATCGTATACACCATTATTGCGGAAAGATATTCAGCAGCTTTAGTCAAGTAATTCACTCTAATGTCGTTCAATCAAAGATCAGTTTGACACTGATAGACGTCCACAATTGCGATTTGGCGAAAACAATTATCTCATATATGTTTTTTGTTTTACTCGCATTCAAGTCGAATTCGAGAAAACGTCTTTTTATCGATTCTTAAGAACCTTAAATATTTTTCGATCAAGTAAATGAGGATGAAATAATAATTTGAAACGGAATTGCATGTTATTTGTTGGTAAACAGATCATTTAGTTCCTTGACAATGATAATTATCTCTAAACAGTTGCATTGTTAGATGTTATTTTCATTGATTTAGTGAATAAAAAGTGATTTCCCAACTTCAAGTTCCTATATTTCAAAAACGAATCGATAGAATTAATTTATTTTTGTTGTATGCTATTATGAAGGAAAATACCTTTCAAATGAGGTATCACTTGCCATATGTTGCCATTTAAAAATTTAGGGTTGGTGGTCACAGCTCCGAGGGATGGAATGTATTTCGGGTGAATTTCATCGCGAACGATGTCCCCCTCGAAAATGTAGTTGACGTGTCCGAGCGTTTTTATATAATTCGATTCTGCCGACCTACAGCGCCGCTGATTCGTTTCAAAGGCACACTCTGTATATAATTTTAATAATCCACTTTTGTATGTTTTCTAAGCTGAGGTTCAACTGAGGAATAATATAGTATCGGAGCTGATCAATTCTCAGAATATTTGATAAATATTTGAACTTTGATAATATACTGCGTAACTTTTTTGTCGCGGAGGTGATGTGGAAGTTCTTTGAGTATGACATGAAGGGTATGAAATGAGTTCTGTAAATTCTTCGATTATTTTCATATTTTTTTCAGATTTTTCTTTGAAGGTTGGCCAATCATCATCTACATACCTATATAATTGATGTATCGTCGGCAAAACTCATCACCTCTTCTTCTAATTCTAGTTTCAATAGATCATTAAGATGAATAATGAAAAGTAGTTGCCTAGAACTGGGCCTTGAGGAATACCATAGCGTATTATATTATATGTTTTCAGATATTTCCATTATCATATAAGGCCGGAAAAAGTGTTTTCACATAAACAAGACTGAAATTTCCATTTATCTTTTGATCTACAATATTTTCCTAATTTGCTCCTTGCTTATTTAATAATTATTATATGAAAGTTTATTTCTGAACGTCCATTATTACTTTTTCTTTTCAATGCTATTTTTCAACGACGATAGCTGCCTTTGATTGTCTATTTGAACTAGATTTCTAACAAAGTAATTATTACCATGTGCCAAGCGTTATTATTCGATGTTAATGAGTATTTCTATTCAAATGGATCCACTTGATAAGCGATATCAAAATTGCGTGTACATCAACGGTAAACGAATCAATTATCTCCTAGTCATTTTCAACAAGGCTACTATTATACCTATACATCATGCAGAAGAGTATCAGAAGAGACGTTAATCAGAGATCATACAATATTCAAACACTGATCAACAAATAGATCAATTGTATGATTTATATAATTTGATTGACCCTTATCAGCTGTTGAAAGTTCAACTAGTATGTTTCTTGGTTCTCGTTTTCCGAAATTCTTGTGAGTTACTGAATTAATAGTATTATTGATACACAGAGGTAACATACCATTTTCTTTCTTAATGGTAAAAATTTCCTTGGCAGGAAAATGATACAATTTTCTCCTTTCGTATACTAACAACAATTTTCTAATAACTAGTATATCTAATGAACAAGGTAGTATATGAATGAAATAGAAGTAAAATCAATATATTCAGGTATTTTTGACAAATTAGATAGATCTGGATGGAATAATCATTTCATCGCAGTACTTGTTCCTCAACGTAAGACGATCAAAAAAATTCATGACTTGAAGGTTGATGAGTCAGTCAGGACTTCTTACTATAGATTACTGAAACCTCAAGATCATACCAATGGTAACGATTTGTACTATGGAGTTTTCTAATGATGAGAAAGTAGATATGCTCTTTGCATAAGAAATAACACTAGATCCCATATTTATCAGCATAAGTATGCCGAACTGAAAATTATAGAATTTTATAGTCGTATTGAAAGGAGCTTACGGAATCATATGGTCCATCTTTAATATCAAAAAATTATAATTAGACTATTACCTGAAGTGGTGATGATAATGTAAACGCCGTTTTGGGAAGTTTTATGTTACGTCTGATAAAATGACTATTCGAATCGGGATTCGTGAAATATAAGAAGAATCGGAATAAAGAGGTTTACCTAAGAGAGATAGCGTATATAGAAATTTTTTGAAAAAACATAATTTTAAGCCCTCCAGAGTGGGAATAGTCCAATATTTTTTTATAAAAGATCTAGACTTTGATTTTGAATTTATTGGCTTGACTTGATGTCAAGTTTCATCAAGCTGCTTAAAAAAAGTATTCGGGGTTAGATAAAATTGATATTGATAATGCTCAGTTTGTTGTATTCTATCACCAAAAAATAGTGGCAACATTCCAATGGGTGTAATAGTAAAAACAGGTGCATTTCCATTGTGATGTCTTGAGAAGTTTCAAAATTTTAGCGATCATTTTACGCGTTTTGTCGGTGGATGTGACTGAAACGTAGAAGGTTCTAAGTCATTGACCTGTTGTAGTGGTGGTAATAACAGCAGAACATTTTTAACTGCGAAAATCATGGTGAATATGAGTATGCGATTATTCCGTTCACATAGATGGAGAAAATAATTCTAACTCAACAAAATTTGGTGCGTTTCGACTAATTTCTCTTGGAAAATAAATGCCGGAGTACCTACCGAAATACAACACAAATGGTAATATGAGACAGAAGGTTATATTGACTTCATTCACAAAAGAATTTGTTCTCTGTACTGATGGACGTTAGTTCAAGAGTTGGGTATACTTGTCGAAAATGTTGACTGCGAAAACGAACTCACATTATCAACTTATCAGCCAGAGATTTCATGAAAATCGTTTCTTACGATTCAGAAGGAGAAGGGATAACTGTAGTAGAAGATTACCTGCGATAAGGGCCATAGTAATGATGATTTAGATGAAAAACTGAACACAGTTTATTCCATGGTTCATATGCTGGGCTTTGAGTTTTAGAAGTGTTTTGAATGTTTAATGCCCTAATACGAACGTGTTAAAGAATTTAAGAGTAACTGACAGTGAATTATGTAAATATCTGGAGAGTTTCGAAACACTTTTATTTTGCAAGGTGCTACATATTACACCCTTCCCACGCTTATAATTGGTATCAATATGTTGTTAGACAAACTAGAAACGTGGAACTTAGGCCCATGAACTCGACACCACCTGGAGAGACCACCTGTATAAAAATTATATTATATATATTCGAGCAGAAAGGGATGAAATCGTAGAACATTGCAGTGAACTAATCTGATTCTGTGCATTTTTTCATTAGTGGACCCAAGTCAACATGAGAAAAATCCTTTTGTCACTTTGATATAAAAAGATTATGGAGGCATTAACTGTCGTTCTTTATTTTCGAACTCTTTCATCTTCAACACAGAAAAATAGTTTTAAGTTCGAAGTTTCATTTAATGGCACTTAGAGAGTATTTTTTTTTCAGGAATTTTCATTGGTTGAACCTTGATGATGGTCTCTATGGACAGAAACATGGAAGAACACGTGTTCCATAGCTGAACTCTGGAATTCATTTAGAACAATTCTTGACAGTATTAGAAGAAATTGAGTTGAGGGTGGCCCTCTAAGAACGAAACGTCGTAATGAAAATCAAAAGTATACCAAATTGGAGCAAACACAAAACTAAAGAGAAAATTCCTCAAACATACTCTCATACTTTTGAAAATGGAGACACTAGCGTTATTTCTGTTTACCTCGTATATTTCGGAAAGAGTTTGTGATACCTCCGATTTGGAGACATTATTTCATTGACCTTTGAATTATGCAACTTTTGTCTAATTGAATGGTACAAAGTTAGTTACTTTGAACCATTCACTGTTTTGGAGTTACTAATAATACGACATAAAAAATACGTGCTGTAGATTAATTGTATGAATCGCTTGGAATAAAATTGAAAAAGTAAAGTTTGCTCGATCCTATTTTCCCAAAAAAATCCATCTTGAAGTATGAAAAGTTGGATTAGTTTGTGTTGTTTCATTTACAAAAATGGAGTTGATTATTGAATTCGAATAATACGAATAACTGAGCGCTGGCCTCAATCGTCATATTATAAATTATACCTAAAATCTTATTAATGAATATACTCATCATCATCGATTTATCCATTTCATCTATTTGAAGCGATCAGTTCATTCGAAATCGAATTTGCGTTATCAAAGTCATCCAATCAACCCAACTACCGTATAAATTTCATCCGAATGACGACTCAAAATCGAGTTGCGGTAAATACCATTGTTCTGATTTAATTACTTATTAAAGCATATTATTACCATGAAGAAACAAAAACAAAAAACTATCGAGAAATGCCTGTATCACGCTCTAAATAAGATGATGTTCATATGATAAGGGTATGATATCGGCCAATCACAATATCGTTGCGTAGTCTGTAGCATATTTATCTCCATTGATAACATCAGGTATCGGTGACTGTATTCGATTAAGATGAGTTGTTATGTAGTTAAAGAAATGTGCCCACTCACGCTTATCATGGTGTTAACCAGTAGTACCAACTGTAATTGCTTTTCTGGAATTTTATTTCCCACTAAGAGTTATTTGTTGACGATCCAATCAACAACTTCACAGCTTCAGATAACTTTTTCTGAATCTTTTCCACTTTCACTCCGAGTTCAATTTGTTATTCACAATCACAAATATAACCACATTATGAATTCAAAGTTCAAGGAGATTTTCCGGAAAAATTTATACCACGTGTTTGAAACAATCAGAATCTTCAATTTGACAATATCACTATTAACATTTAACTATTAATTTTATAGAATATCTAAGATTAGGCAGTACATTTTTTGATTTATTTATCTACAATGTCTTCAACTGATTCTAAATACTTGAAAAATTCTCCTTTTACATCTTCTTTTTTCATTGAAGAATAGAGTAAACATCTTTTGATGACATAAAAATAATACTGCGATACCAATTTTTTCTTGCGAGTGCTAGATTTGTGGTCAAAAGAAGGCACAATTTCAAAAATAATATTATTGATCTCCTTAAATAGATTTTCTTGTTCGAAGTTCAGTACAGATTATTCCACTAAATATGTTAAGTACTTTTACCATACTTATGATACATATCAATATGCTGAGATTCTTTGCAGAACGAGCAAATACTGTACGATGTATAATTCCTTTTACCGAAGATACTGCTGCTCTTTAAAGTTTGAGACACCACGTTATCACAAAGTGGTGAAACACTTTTGAACAGTTTTGTCTTTCATATTGACAAATGGTTTTCATGACGAATGCAAAGATATTTGTTGTTAATTCATAGCTCACTTTGAATATTGCTTTTAACGCGTCGACGCGACGACAACAACTTTTGTTTCTGTAATACAAAAATATACGTGAAAATAAATTATTAAAAAATATACCTATTCGCCTACTATTCTTACACATCTAAAATTCAGGGAATTTAGAGAAGAAACAAATAATAAGCATTTTTAATAAGAGTTCCATTCTGTTTTATTTTCAAATACTAATACTTCCTCCTCCCTTTCATACACATAAAAACCAATCTAATTCAAATTTGATCTTATTTCTCTAGACATTTTACATTACTAGAATACGAGGATAATAAATAAAGTAAAATAATTTTCTAGAGAAAAAGACAGTCCAAACAGTTCATACTTTTAATAATTATTTTTCAAACAATTCCCTTCTCTGTAGTAAATCGGAAACTATGTAATGTAACTGGAATATTATTTCTTTTCAGACCTCTATTCATACATTGTTTAACTAGTATTCGAGAATAATTACTGAAAGTAAAAAATATCTAAAATTTCAGTGAATGTCAAGAGTTCATTTTTTAGATAATATTCTTTTTCTTCTTATTATTTAGAAAATGTAATATAGTATATATTCCTTCTTTCAGACATTTTTATCCCTTATTTGTCTAGAAAGCGAGAATAATTAACAAAAGGGAATAAATACCTGGAAAAAGTCGAACAATATTTTCAAGAGATAATTTTCAAACAAACCTAAAAGGATTGATTGAACTCCTACACTTATCAATTATATTAAATACACAATTGTTATAAACAATATTATTAGTATTTTTGGCAATGTTGAACTTCTGCTGTAACTTCTCTGAATGAAATTTCGCGGCTATGATTTTGCATGTTGTTCAACGAATGCTCATCCCTCATGGTATGACTTATATTTTGATGGTGATCAAGATCCATATAATGCTCATGAATGATTTGTAATTTTTACCTTCTTGACATCCATCCCAATTTTAGTTGCAGATTTTTTAAACAGGAAGAAATCGTGTTCTTGCCAATAGGATAATTCTTATAACAGCCTTTTGAAAAAAAATACATTTTAGTTCGGATTAGAAGCCATAAACAATCTATCCATTGCTATATCTCCTCGTTTTTCCATAAGTTTTTCAAGCAGCGTTGTCCGACAGTCATCAGGATTTTGTATGTTTCTTACAAATCACTTACTATCAGCTAATTTTTTTGCCCCACCTTGACTTGTGGTAAAATCAGAAAAAAACAGAATTGTACTCAATCTTTGTGTGAAGTTTCTTTTGTGGGCTATTTATTTACCAAAATGGGTAAAGAAAATGCGATCACCCAGTATCTTCACGAAATTTTCACAGGCGCTTCAGAAGAAAATAAAAAGAGTATAGCAATGGAAAATTTAGCGCGGAAAAGATAATTTTAGGAGATGTGCCCCCGAAGGTCCAAAAAGAGAGGTTATTGGATGCCACTTTTGGAAACTGCAAACTGATATAAAGAATAGCTTTTTACACTAAAATAGTAACTGTACACTCATTTAACGTTTAAGTAATATTAAAATCAATTAATGTTCGATAATGTCATAAAACAACTCCGATTACATTTAATTCCAGAATTTTTTTTCTTTTTAAAAAAATCTCGAATTTCCACAACGGCTTCTTTATAATCATCTAAGCTCCTTCTCTTATTCATATCGAACCCCCAATCCTCCAAACCTTGCCGCCAGTTCTGTGACAGAAGTTCCTGCTTCAATTATGTATGACTTTTCTTGGCATAATTCCAAGAATCTATTCGTATTTGAAAGGGTAAATTTATCCACTCCTTTTCCTATTACTTCACGGTGGTTTTCTTCTCCAAATCTGTAATTATCAACTTGTCAAATCTTACCTCGGTAGAAATGTCATGGCCGTCTTAATTGGGTCTTAGAGAAAAGTTTAATCTATTTTCGAAATCATATTGGTATACAATTTTCCTTAACGAATCTTCTTCGAGTTTGAATTAAATCCTGAAATTTTTTCTTGGTCGCGAATTTTTTAAGAAAGTTCGGACCTTGAAATAATTTCCGGAAATTATTTGTGCTCTAGGAAGATTATAAGTGAATATAAATGTATCAATGAAACATGGTAACTACTCGCCACATCAGTTACATACATTTTGTTCAAAGCAAAAAAATTATCAAAAACTTGAACATTAAATGTTATTTGTGCAAAAAGGGAGATTTTATCATGAAAAAATATACAAGGGTATTTTAAAGTTGGAGAATATTGTAATAGGATGTAGAACTCGCCAAAATAGGTGATTTTACAGAAAATATCCCATATGCAGATATCATTAATTGAAAATATTAGAGGATTCAAGTACGGCCCTGGAAAATTCGCAATCAGCAGTCATGATACGCCATAAGCCATAAGACGTTCAACAACTCATACGACAAATGATTTCCGTCGTGAAAACACCCCACACGAATTTATTTCAAAGGTGTTGTGATAGAGGAGTGACTCAAAGAGCAACGAGGATATGGGGCAAGACCCGTACCAGTTGAAATGACTAGAATCGAGAAAAAAAATTCAGAAGTTATCGAGAACGAACCAATACTAGCATCGCTAAAAATTTTTATTTACCACCATGTATGTAGTGTTGAAAGAAAATATTTAAATTTATCCAGATGAAAGTGACATTTACCCGGGTGGAAAGTAATCACCTTCCATCCGGGTAAATGTCACTTTCCACCCAGGTAGATATCAACATTCATTGAATAACCAAAATATTTGTTTCAATTGAATTCGATTGAGAACTTAAAAATTTTTATTGTACATACATTGAAAAATTCTCAATAAATCATTTGAATTTTTTTTCTCGATGAATCATTTCACTAAGTTAATTGTAACATTCGATTGGTTATAAGCGGCAACGAAAATTGTTAGCCTATGCTGAACATCTTGCAACTTTTCAGTACTGGAGTTTGGTATTTCGCCAAAGATTCTTGTGTCAATTTTAACCTGAGAATCTATAGACTTGTCGATGTACCCTTCCACTACGGTAGATTTTCACTCCATAATATCTTGAATAGTTGGAGTGTTATTTACAATAGTTGATGTTCTAAATTTCAAATTGGGAGCTAGATGTTTTTTTAATTGATAAATTTAGCTGGCAGTGATTTTGCCAAATCTTCAATTGCAATTAAATAATTAATAAAAAACCTTTTTAAAGACAAGATTTTATTCAAATGCACTAAACAATTAAAAATAATTGCTTTGGGTGTGTGACGAAGGTTATTCCGTGAGTTATAGATTCAAAAGTTTGTCGCGCAATTCGGATACAAAAGCGACGAGCTTTTGAGTCTATAACTCACGGAATAACCTACGTCACACATCCAAACCAATTATTTTGTACTTTTCAGTGTATTTGAATAAAAGCTAGTCTGTAAAAAGGTTTTTTATTAATTATTTTCTTTTGTCCTTTTTTGTACTTAAATACGCCTTGATCTATGCATTTTTGTTAAAGCATCGATATTATGATGCCTTTTTTCTTGTGAGTTCTGAGCTATCTAGTCCTTCAATGAGGAGACGATCTAAAGATTAATTCTTTTATGAATTCTAACTAAAAATCAATAATCTTCGACTAAATTCATAATCTCCTACCCCAAAAACCCCGACCTACCAATTTTGAATCGAATCGGGCCATAATTAAAAAACTCGTCAGAGATCTTGAACTTGTGAATTTTGATGGAAAATTCATAATTTCCGACCCCGAAAACCCCCACATAGCGATTTTGAATCGAATCGGACCATAAACCTAAATCTCGTCCGCCATCTTGGAGCGCCATTTTGTTTTTTCTCTAACAAAAATTCCATGAGCCGCCATTTCAATTTCATAAGTTTTTACAAAAAAATTCTAATCTCCGACTCACAATACCCCTACATACAAATTTTCTTTTTGGATTTATTAAAAATTAAATTAAAAATGCCAATAACTTGAGTAAATGGACCAAAAGGTTGACGGCTTTTTGGCTTTGGCTATAATATGCCAGCACAACAGTTTCAGAAATAGCTTTCTGAACAACTTTTTGCGAGCACTAACTCTTGAAAACATCATAAACTTTAACGTACCTTGCACGGCTCTTCTTAGGTAAATATAAATATACGAGATACAACCCAACCCGGGGGCCAAACCTCAACCCGACTCGTTTATGCAATTAATAAAAAAAATGATATCTTTGAAAATACAAAATAAAAAGTATTCGTCAACCGGGGATCGAACCCTTCATAACCCAAAACGTTACCAATGAGCTATTACGAGCCTCATACCGGTATTCATAGAAACCAAAGTTAAAACATACGAAGGGGACGTATATTTGTCACAAAAAACGTCATTTGCATTTTTTACAGACGATGCGACATTTACGCAATAAATAATACACACGCTTGGACAGTAGGAAAACCTCACGGTGTACGACAAAGAAGTTTTCAGTGAATAATGTGAGAGAAAACGAGTGTAAAATTTTTCTTGAACGAATATTGATTTTTTTTTATTGCTAAGTTTCGTACCTCCGATATTTTGCAACTTTTATATAGATGATTTTTGTTGAATTACATATTTTTATATTTATATATCCTGTTAGTAAAAATGCATCAACGTAAAGAACACCCTGGAGGTCAAATCCATTACAATGGGCGAATCACTGATTTCTTGAAAAAAAAAACGCAATCGCCGGAACGACGAAAAAAGTGGTTGGATTAAAAAAAATGTTTTTTTCCAAAATAAATTCCCAAAGAATTGTTTGAACACTGCGGAAACCGCGCCGATATGACGTAACAAGTTCTGAACTATCGCCGATCGCAGAGACCGCTAGAGAATTACAACGTTGTCAAGCGTTATTCATTATATTTTTTACAATGTGAGCAGGCCGAAAAAATAATGACATAGCACTCGGTATACATAGTATTATTCAAAAATAACTTAATCGAAAACAGCTATCAAATACGAAGTCTTCATTTTGATATAATATATGCTGACACAAATTATGTTTTATTCATAGGATGAAACTGAATAACATTCCCTCAGAAGTTCCAGAAAAATAGTGAAACTTTTTTAATACTATCAACTCAGAAGTTAAGTTAAGTGTAATCCTGAAAACATGGATAATATCAACTGTGAATAATATGTACAAGAATTGATGCAGCTCATTTTACGAGCTGCTGATAGCAAAATTAAATCAATTTGACCTTTACCAACAAAGATATTTATTATTTCAATTATTCTCCAGTAATGGAATACAGTCATTTGAAATATTGCTCCTGGTTCTGTTGTAAAACTCATAATTATTTTGTTTATTACTCGGATTTGTACTGTTATTTAATTAAATATGAGTAATCAAATTAACTTAAACCACTTTATTGCCTTAACTGTGCACATGCTTCTCAATTATGGCAAATTACCTGATGCTGTAGCATTCATATTAATTGGTCGGTAATTATTATAGAATCCTTTTACGTAGGAATTCGATAAATCTATCTTATTTTATATCATACGAAACAGTTAGCGTTTTTTTTTAGTTGAACTGAAATTCATACACGCAACGTTATATGCTTTATATTTTTATAATCTGATGTTAATGGAACTGCCAAGTTTGTGGGTTAAGAGTCTTTCTTACCTGTATTCTCGCTTCCGTTAATCCTATTTTCATTGCTAGCTCCTCTCTGAAACAAAGGAAATACATTTGTTAAAATGGACAGATGATTCATTAATGGGTTTGATCGGTGCATTGAAATTGTGTTGAAAGGTTCGAATAAATTATTTTTTACAAGCTCTCTTTCAACTTCACATGTATACAAGAGTTATGCACATCATAGTCCACCTAATAATTCAAAGTGGCGGCTCGAGGATGATAAATGAGTGGTTTTATTTATGGTCTATCTAGATTTTATTTATGATCTATCTCCGAATTTTGAATTATGATTTTTTCTATAAAATTCAAAAATTCGATATGGTATCTCCAAGATAGCAGACGATTGATTTGTTGAATATATGAACATTTTTATCGTGGATTTTTCAATTCACAGAAAAATATTTTTATCAATATCCAATTGAGAATGTTTCCCTTTTCCACTTAGCAGACGAGTTTTGCGAATTCTATTATTTGGTATATCGGGTGCTTCAGGTCAATGATTGGAGAAACATAAAGAATTTCATGTCAAATTGGATCAATCATACATCGGTTAATAAGTAGCTTTTCCATTCTAGCATTCATTGAGCTAATACACTTTGGTTATTTCTTGACGTTAATATTCAAAATTGAAAAAATCATCACTATTACTCGTGTGTGAGAAGAGGCCTATCCTACTCTTCCAGTGATCGATCACTATCTGAAGACGTCGCCATATTACAGGAATCTCAATATTCCATTATATCAACAGCAACAAAACACGCAAGTCATAGTCGCCAATTACTCAAAAGCCTAATATTTCTTCTTTCGTGTGAAATTAGGATTTGAGTTGATATTATTCGACTTTTCACGATTAACGGATTTATATTTCGACTTTTTCATTTTTCCTAGTCGGAAAATATGCCTATGCTCCCCGATGTATTGGTAGATGTCCAAAAACCTTCCTCGTTGGTGAGAAGAAACGTGGGAGTGTCCTCCAAGGTGATGACGAACATGGTGCCACCTCGCCCTGCAATCTCTCTGGAAATATCCGCTCCTCCAATCTGAAAAGTTTCTTCTCGACTCTCTAGACGATGCTATCCTAGTAGGTGAGTAGGAACGTGGGGATATCCTCCAAGTTGTACTATGATATTTAATTCAATTTAAGGATTTAAGTTAGGTACAAACTTTTAGCCTTTAAAGCTAATAATATATTTTGGTTCATGAGCCTTAGAAGGGAACTTCACCTTTAAATTTGCAATTTAAAATCATTTTTGACATGGTGATAACCTCACCCTACAATCTCTCTTTCCGCTCCTTCCACATCTGAAACAGTTTTCTCTTAATTGATTGTTTGCGCTGTTATTCTTGTTTTCCAATTTATCCAGTATTCTACCGAGCATCTGTTCCATTCTGTCGCTTTGTGTATCTTCATGAGATTGTTCTCCGATCGACACCACTCTCACTTCCGGCCTTGAGGTATTGAAAGCTGCTTTCTAGAGTGTGGTAATCTCTTTGTGTATCAATTTTCTCAATCCGTCAATGGATACCTGCACCTACTCTTCCTTGAAACCTCCAGAGCCTCTAGGTAGACAAGCTGGATCAGCCTCTGCACGTCCATTCCTGTAGGCTTCCCCCAACTATTGCACGTACCTTGATTCTAGAGCAGCAATCAGGTCTCCATACTTCCACTGCTGGTCTTCTGGAATGGTCAATGGTCAACATCCCTCAAACTGATCCTCTCAAAGCCACTTTAAGTGCGGTAGCCTTTTCTCTCGTCCCATCATTGGCAGTTCCCGCAACTTCAAATGTCTACGATATAGGGACCATGGATCTTCAGTAGAGCAACTTTCTTTTCTAGTTCTCCAAGTGCTATTGTTTTCTCATCCACTTCTCGCACTCCCCACTTCTTGCTCTGCTTTTTCTCTGACTGCCTCAATTTTTTCCTTCGGTTCTGCGATTTGCCCCTCGGTTTCCTGGGAAATCTGCTCAAAAATTGCTTTCTGTTGTTCTTCCTGAATTTTTGGGAATTTTCCCATCCTTCATTTTCTTGTTTTTGTTTCAGTCTGTCATTCTCCTCTGTTTTTCTCTTTGTAACAGTCCTCTACTCTTGTTTTTCATCCGCTGTCGTTACTCCTCCTTCTGTCGATGTTCCTCTTCCTCTTGTTTTTTCTATCCGCCATCGTTCCTCCTTCTATCGACGTTCCTTTTTTTCTTGTTTTTCTATCAGCAGTCGTCGCTCTTGCTCGGCACACTTCTGCTTGATCATTTCCATTATGGCCTCCGTATCATCTACTCGTGTTCACATAGTTTTCCACAAATCAGCACTATATCCTCACTTCTGACTCCAACTGTTACAAATCTGGGATTCGTGACTATTGAAATACTGAACTAATTATTGTCCGTTGATTTTCACTTCACAAAAACAATCCAATAATGCAGTCTGATAAAATTAAATAGATCAAACACAGTTCACTGCTCGAATGTCAAGCTTCGTTCATTATCTTGAGGAAGCTCTTTCCAAATAGAGATATACTTTCCACTCAACTGAAACTCAAACTTTGTGAGTCTCTTATTTTTTCTAAATTGCTATATGACACCGTTTCTCCTATCGTGAGAGAAAATATGATCACATTGGATCCAACATGCTGGAATCAGGTTAGATGAGGATGGATAAGCAACCGAAAATGCATTGATGACTATTAAATCCTGCCATAAAAAAAGGAGTGTTAAGTTGCAAAACTTTGAACGTTCAATCACGCATTAACGCCAATACAACATCCAACTTCCATGTTCTCACGCAGTTTCTTGTACAACGCGGCCAAATTGTATAATGATCTTCCCAGTGAGTTCAGGCATTATACAATCTCCAACTTCAAAGAGAGACTTAAGCGTCTATTACTAGAAAACTGATTGTTCCGTCTGCAAACTTGCTTATTCTTTGATAAGCCCTAGTTTCGTATCTATGATTTGTTTGTTTTTTACATTTTGATATATACCTATATTTAATCATTATAATTATTGCTATTTCTATTGTATTGTATGTTTATAATATCATATTAAAAGTTATTTTGTAAAGATCCTCTTGAAGGGTCACTTCCAGAGTGAAGTTGAAAAACAGCTTCTGCTGACATTTCACCTTTTCATTTGAATAAAATCGATTTATTATTTTCATTATTATTTTAGGGTGATATTCGCTAGACCAGGGATTAATGATTTAGCTCCAGCTGTTTGTTTGGGAGTCGAAAGAGGTTTTTCAGACAGACACATGCGCGGCATTAACTTCGGAATCAGGTGTTAGACGACCAATTATCGACGAAACGAGCCCAACGGCAATAAGTAGCAGCAAGAGTTATTGTGACCTGCCGTCGATACATCTAGTTTTTCTTCTGGCGGTGGGCTAATTGCCTAATAGGAAGACCTTTACAATGTCGCTGCGCGCCAGCCGAACAAATTGCAGACATCTCGGAATGTTTGTCACGGCCACTTCGATTACTTTATCCGTTTTATCTATGGTTGCGGAACCGAAACACGGTATCCACATTTTACTTAGAGATAATATGGATTTCGTCTGTGGTTTGGGACCATCCAACGAAATTCTTCAGTTGAGATTGACGCATCCGGGTATAATATCTTAGTTTTTGTCAATTGAGCGATTCATGGTTAACCGTTATAAACGGATTCGGTTTGGTTGAGAGTGTTCTGCGTGTACGCATCTTCGAAAAATAAAAGTTCCAATAGCGTTATGGTGTGACAATTAGTTGAGGTGATATCTTGATTTCTGTATCTGCGGTAATTGCGGTTGAATGCTGCACGAATTACTATTAGAGTAACAGAAAGTGGTTTTCGGAAATTTATTAAAAATATAGAGAATATACAGAGTGAGGCACCCCATACGACACGGTCCCTGTAAACCAAACCATTAATTTTTTCGGAAATTTCTCCATTGCTTTATATGTATATTGATTAAGGCTGCAAAAAGAAATTATTTTGGAGTCTACAGGGTGGCTCAAAAGGGTGTGACATATCAAAGTTGTGTTTTTATAAATGGAACACCCTATTGATTTGTTGAAAATATAAACAGGATGTTCATAAAATCAGATGTGGAATCATCTGCGACTGAAAGATAAACTTTAGTCACTATCTTCCATCGTCAAGATAACCTCTTGTGGGATATTCATGTTGAAAAGGGAAACATTCTCAATTGAATATTGATAGAAGGATTTTTCTGTGAATTGAAAAATAATTAAGACTGGAATTGAAAATCAAATAACTATCTGAATAAAAATGCAAATTTTCAATTTCTTATTTTTCTTTTGAGTTAGGGCCTTTTCAGAATATCTATCAGATGTAGTTCAATGTCCAGCGTGGCTTTAGCCGGGGAAGTACTTTTTTCTGTTGGACATTCACAAAAAAACACTTCATTTCAATCGTGGATTTTTCAATTCACAGAAAAATCTTTCTATGAATATTCAATTGAGAATGTTTCCCTTTTCAACATGAATATCCCCCAAGAGGTTATCTTGACGATGGAAGATAGTGACTAAAGTTTATCTTTCAGTCGCAGATAATTCCACATCTGATTTTATGAACATCCTGTTTATATTTTCAACAAATCAATCTATCATACCCCATGACAGGTTTTAATGTCAGAAAACACTAATTTCGAAGTGTCTCTCCAAAAGAAATGATTCTAACTTTTTCCATCTTTGCAAAGTGAGATTGCTTCTTTAAAATGTGTTTCCCATTTCTTCCGGTCTTCCTGATGATCGTGGAAGCGTGGAATAGAATTTCGTCGACAAAAATGTATTGAAGACCTAGTGAATGCGATGGCTCTCCTGCGTCAATGTTACGAATGATTTCTAGTGAGTACTCTCTCTTGGAAAACATTCTTCTTTGCCTCATTCATCTTTATGAGTTCTTAATTAAGACTGGAATAGAAAATCAAATAACTATCTGAGTGAAAATGCAAATTTTCAATTTCAGATGTTTTCTTTTGGGTAAGGGCCTTTTCAGAATATCCATCAGATGTAGTTCAATATCCAGCGTGGCTTTAGCCGGGGAAGTAGTTGTTTTCTGTTAGACATTCACAAAAAATAACTTCATTTTAATCGTGGATTTTTCAATTTACAGAAAAATATTTCTATCAATATTCAATTGAGAATGGTTTCTCTTTTCAACAGGAACACCCTATATTTCGTTACACTTTTGAATAGGTCGGGAAAAAATAATATGATTTCATATGTACCTAACTATAACCGTTCTCGAGTTATTGATTTTTTTATGAAAATGCTAGGTACAATTGGAAACTAAACAACATCGAAATGTATAGAAATCATCCCTTCGAATTCTGACCAAGCATAAAAGAGGTTTGGGCTATTGATTTCGATAAAACCCGTTTCTCAATATTATACAGAATGTTCAAAAATTAGTGTCACTTTTTTATAATTTTGGAAAAAGATAACTTTGTTATTTCAAATAGAACACCCTGTATTTTTTTGATCTGAACAATATAAAATTCAATTATCTTTCATTTCATATCGGGGTTCCCTATACCTAACCTAAATAGTTTTCCAGATATTGGCTTTTTCAAATAGTAGTTCTTATTTCAATGCATTCTTTGAATCAAGATAGCTTTGAAACGACATTTATTTGAGTTGCTCACAGAATTCTCATTGACAGTTGTTATACTTCACTTCATCGAAAATATTTACTGTTCACTAAAATGAAGTTATCATTTACATTCATATTCTGACAGTAGTTCATTAAACAGACTATACATTTTTTTATTATTCAACTGAAACAACAACAAAAAATATGAAACGCAAATGTATTTCATTTAAAGTAGGTGCTCGAAATGACGACCATCCTGTTGAATACAAAGAGCCACTCTCTCTATGAAAGACTTCTTAACATTTAATAACATTTGAGGCGTCACTTTTCGAAAAGCAGCCCTTATTCTCTCCTTTATATTTTCCAGTGTGGTTGGAGGAGTGTCGTTAACCTCAATCTTCAAGTATCCCCATAGGAAAAAATCGAGGCAAGTCAAATCTGGTGATCTCGCTGGCCAATTTTGTGGTCCTCCCCTACCAATCCATTTATTCGAATAGCACATATTCAAAAACAGTCTGACACTGAATTTGAAATGTGCCGGAGCTCCATCCAATTGTAACCACATCCGTTGTCTGATATTTACCGGCACATTCTCCAGAAGCTCAAACAGATCATCTCGTAAAAATTGTAAAAAAATTTGACCATTCAAGTTTCCATCAAAAAGGTATGGTCCTATAACTTGTGTACCTATAATTCCTCCCCACACGTTAACAGACCATCTATTCTGGTGATCCAGAGTGCGGAAAAAATGAGGATTCACATCACTATAATAATGGAAGTTGTGTCTGTTCACTAAGCCATTGTTATGAAAAGTAGATTGATCAGAAAATAAAATGGAATCCAAAAAATGTTCATCCTCACTAAACTTTTCCAGAACCCATAGACAAAACTCGATTCATCGGTGGAAGTCTATTTCATATAATTCCTGGTGCATCTGAATACGGTACGGGTGAAATTTGAATTTTTTTATTACCCTAGAAATGCTCCGTCTGCTCATCCCTGTATCTTTCCCGATCTTACGTTGACTCGTATGAGGGTTTTCTATGATTGATCCCATAATATGAAATTAATTTTCCTCATTTCCAATGATAGGTTTTGGTCTATTTGCCTTTTCATAAGCTACACTTCCAGTCCTACGAAATTGATGTAGCAATCGTTTGAAAACCAACTTGTTTGGATGATTCCGGTCTGGATATTTTTGGGCATACACCCTCGACGCCAAAAGCCAATTCTCTAAACACTCACCAATCGCTAAAATCATATCCATCCGCTCTTGAATGGGATGAGTTTTCATTTTCGACGCTAATAATACAGTGAATGATTTGAATAACGTAAAACACAATAACTGTCAATGAGAATTCTTTCAACAAGTTGAATAAATGTCGTTTCAAAGCTATCTTGATTCAAATAATGCATTGAAATAAGAACTACTATTTGAAAAAGCCAATATCTGAAAAACTATTTAGGTTAGGTATAGGGAACCTCAGAGTGAAATGAAAGATAACTGAATTTTATATTGTTCAGACTAAAAAAATACAGGGTGTTCTATTTGGAATAACAAAGTTATCTTTGTCCGAAATTATAAAAAAGTGACAATGATTTTTGAACATTCTGTATAATATTGAGAAACGGGTTTTATCGAAATCAATAGCTCAAAACCTCTTTTATGCTTGGTGAGAATTCGAAGGGATGATTTCTATACATTTCAATGTTATTTAGTTTATAATTGTACCTAGCATTTTCATAAAAAAATCAATAACTCGAGAACGGTTATAGTTAGGTACATAGTACCTCATATGAAATCATATTATTTTTTCCTGACCTATTCAAAAGTGTGACGAAATACAGGGTGTTCCATTTAAAAAAACACAACTTTGATATGTCACACTTTTTTAGCCACCCTGTAGACTCCAAAATAATTTTGCAGCCTCAATCAATATACTTATAAAGAAATGGAGAAATTCCCGAAAAAATGAATGGTTTGGTTTACAGGGACCGTGTCGTATGGGGTGCCCCACCCTGTATTTATTCAACTTTAACTAGTTTATTGATGTTTTCGAAAATTATGTTTATCTTCTTCTATTAGTTTCGTTACTAATTCGCCGTGCCTCAAACTAAGACTCGACCAAAAATTTGTCTGGCCGTTCTTTCACCAATTAAAAATGAATAAGCTTTAAGCATATTTCATATTCGTATATTTCTCCATAACCTCCAACTTACCATAACTGAACAAAAGTACGTTACAAAGTGGGCTGTGTACATGTGATTGCAATACGCCAAAAGTGGATAATGTTGATGGTAGCCTCAAACGGGCCGAGTACTAAAAAAATATGGGAAACAATGGCATTCCAATTAGGTGCAATATATTTGAAAATTGTAATCAGAAAAAAATAAGGCTTATAATCGCGCTAACTCATTCAAATTATCCTAAAAATTAGGTTTTCAAAATGGCATTTGAGGAAGCATTTGACCTTCTACTTCTTCATTTTTTATGAAAAATTTGATCTAATGTAATATTTGGAAAAACTCTTTCAGATGTAAAAATCTCAGACAGATATTAGATTAGATTTCCGATTTTTCATATGAAGTGAAGGAGTACAAAGTCAAAAGTTTTCTCAAATCCATGTTTTCTCTACAAAAAATAATTCTTCCGTATATTAAAAATGACAAATTGGTCTTATTGAAGTTTTCATCAATAATTTTGCCCCGAGATAAAAGAGATTTATTGCCGTTTTTTTAAGAGATATCGATGATTCTTCAAAATTTGTTGTAAATTGTAGAAGAAATATTAATGGAAATTATAGTACGACCTACCTCTTCCATCTTGAACATTACATACAGAAAAATATAGAGTGGGGAGGACAAATGAGGAGATGATTATTTATGTATCATTCATGATCATATTGGTGCCACAGATTTATCCCCTATAATAATTCTTTTATTTCTTGAATATAATTTTGTAGTATTTGAGGTCATTTGAAGAATAATCGGTGTAATTATACTTTTTATGTAAATAAAATCACAAATGTTAGAAAATCTTTTACACCTTCAGAACCTTGAAAAACTGTAAATCTGGGAATGACAGCGGATGCTGAAAAACTTTTTAACAAAAAATTAAACCGACGAAAAGAACAACTGAAAAGCAGAAAATAAAATAAACCTTCTTAGTATAAATGATAATTGAGCTCCTAAACTAATGTGAGTACCTGATATTGAGTCGGCGCCAAACAAACAATTATCGAAGATCATAATATTACTTCGAAAGAAGTAATCAAAACACAGCCGTGCATCTCGCTGCCATCATTTTACGCTTCACCTAATTCAATTGCTAGTTTGTTTGGCGCCGACTCAAAATCAGTTACTCACATTAGTTTAGGAGCTGAATTGTCATTTAGACTGAGAAGAGAATTTATTTTATTTTTTGCTTTTCAGTTGATTTTTTCGTGGGTTTGATTTCCAATAAAAAGTATTTATTTTTCAATTTTTTGTTGCTGAAATCTACTAATTACTACCTACTTAATTTTTGATTACTTCCAAAATACTTACTTACCTAGCTTACTTTAAGTATTAACTATTAAATAATATGATTTTTTATTTTAACTACTTATTGTTATATAATATAAATCAATTTTGAAAGTTCCGGTTAGTTGATTTCATCACTTTATATATAATTCCATCCTTTCATAGAATGTTATCATTTTGACGGATGTAGGAGGGTCTGTCAATGTCAACTACATATGTGTGCCAAAGTTCACAAGTGAAAAATCAATCATCCCCTATTTTTCTACCCATAGTGGTGGATCATTTCATTCCTAATTGGAATATAATCAACTATGAGGTATACCCTTCCTAATAAAAAAAGAATAGTCCAAATCGGAAAACCCACTACAAAGTTATGCCTGATAGAATCGGTTAACGGACCAAAATTCAAAAGGTGAACGATCAATATCCTTGATTTTGCTACCCTTAGGGATGGATTTTGTTGTTCAAATTGAAATGGGACCAACTTCGAAGTACACCCTATACAATGAAAAAAGAATCATCGGAATCAAATCGCTCTGTGAAAACTTGTGCGTGATCATACAAAAAAAAAATTGCGCGTCGAATAGAGAACCTCCTCCTTTTTGGTTTCGTCGGTTAAAAAGACTCATGAATTGAGTAATGAATGATCAAAATTCAATTACTATATATACTAATACACCCACTATGAATTTATATAATTTATATACAGTGTGACCCATTTAAAATGGAACCACCCCTGTAGAATACGCATTTTTCAGTCAATCTCAAAAATATTCTTTTCTAATATTAATAATAAAAAACTGTATCTTGACACAAATTTTCATAACATTAGTTTCATTTCCAAGGCACTCTATGGTTTTTTTCTCCGTCAAAAACGGCAAAAGTTTATTGGGCAATATTTTTTTCCAAATTTAACTACACCACTGGATTTGTAGTCGTTATGAATTGAAACCATCAAAATTTCATAAAAAAATATTGGTTAACAACGAAGTTACAACAACTTTAATTTTGGAAACAAAGTATTTGATTATAATTTTTATTTAGATTGCAGACATATTTGAGATCTGGCAACACTGCCGATACGAAGTAGAGCACAAGTGAATTTGTACAGCGAACATCCGAAGTCAATAGCTCATTCCGTTCAACAGTTATAACTACTGAAATTATGGTAATGTGAGCGATTTGTGGTGTACTAAATCACAGCCTACTATTGATTTAGTACAATACCTATGCCCAATGTATTAGTTCAGCTTTCCTCAAATTATTGATACCTTCTCTAAAAGCTTGTTTCAGTTGAGTTTTGCAGAATAAAAAAGAAACATTTTTTGTCCTGCTTTCTGTTTTATTATAGAATAAATAATTTTGATACTTTAAAACTTGATTCGGTTCATTTCGTTTTTATCGGCTATTGAAAACTGCATAACTTGAAAATGAATTTTTAATTTTCTGTTATTTTCGAAAACACTTATAACCTAAACTTAAATAAATGACATTGAGGGGATATAATTCACAAATCAAGTGGCGTAGTTAGATTTGTATTACAAAATCGCTTCCACCAGAAATCGCTCACATTACCATATTTTCAGGAGTTATAACTGTAGAACGGAATGAGCTATTGACTTCGGATTTTCGCTGTACAAATTCACTGGAGTTCTACTTTGTATCGGCAGTGTTACCAGATCTTAAATATGTCTATAATCTAAATGAAAATTAATATCAAATACTTTGTTTCCAAAATTAAAGTTGTTGTAACTTCGTTGTTAACCAATATTTTTTTATGAAATTTTCAGGGTTTTCATTTATAACGACTACAAATCCACTGGTGTAGTCAAATTTCAAAACAAAAATTGCCTAATAAACTTTTGCCGTTTTTAACGAAGAAAAAAAACCATAGAGTGCCTTGGAAATGAAACTAAAGTTATGAAAATTTGTGTCAAGATACAGTTTTGGATGCTTAATTTTCAAAATGTTTTTTTTTAGAATGACTGAAAAATGCGTATTCTACAGGGGCGGTTCCATTTTAAATGGGTGACACTGTATAAGGAGTATTTTCAATAACTTCTCAAAATTGCAATAAATTTCGTTTTTTCAATCCTTACTTGTCATGTATAAATTATCAATGGGTTATTTTACAGTCGAATAAAAATTTAATTATTTTATTGAAGAACATATTTTTTTCATAGAGAAAAATCGATAATTTGGGCATGTTTTCAACATTGGACTATAGTCGACCTTTGGACACGTGGTCCCAAAAGACTGGTGATATATTTCATACTAGAGACAAAATAATCGACGAAATCGATTCCGAAAAACTATACGGTTCTTATAAGAATCGCGGCAATAAGAATTGCACATCCACTTTCAAACTGTTGATGTGAAGTTGTCTCAGCTTATTTTCTTTATATTGTCATGTTTACCACTATATGAATAAATACATATTATCATAACTTGTTATTTTATGAAATGAAGAAATACACCTCGTTATATATTTTTCACTATATTGGGTTCATAAAACCGTATACAATAGTTTCTTCAGGTGGAGATAAAAGGACATAGGTACCTTCAAAGTCTGTAAGAATTATTACGACTCGGTGAGTATTTCTTTGATAAAGATGGCGGTATAAGAAAGTTGAGTGCCCATGGCTCGTAAGTAAACATTCAGACAGGAGCGGACTGTGCAAAATGCATTACCTTCAGTAATTACCGCCGTATCGCTGGCATCAATGATACCACCCGGCTCTGTCTTGTACTGTAGTTTACTAAAGTTTTTTTTCCATTTTCGTGACTAAAATATGACTCATTTCAACTCAAATTAGCGAGAGAAGTTGTACTTTTAAACACTTGTGATTAGAAATATTTTTTTCACAAGTGAATGAGTGTTACCTAGGTTACCATAATACACCATAATACACATTGCTCACAGTACAGCAACTGCGTCGAATTATTCGTATCGAGTAGGCTGGTTTCCAAATTAAATGTAGGTATCACAAGCAATGGAGCGCAGATTTTTATTCTTAGTAAGCTGGTTGCAATTTTGTTTCGACGAGTCAATGACACAATAGTTTGTTATGCAACAATTGCAAAATAATTTCTCTTAATTTCTTCGAAAATGGAAAAAATCAGATTTAAAACAGGTAAGTAAAGCGCATTTAATCTCTCGCCTGGTTGAGGTTCATCACTTTGAGTACCTAGTATGAGTTTTTTAATGTGAAGTAGGTTCTTAATAAGTACTGTATCAATTTTTTTCCTGGTGGAGAGGTAATTCAGATGGGCATATTTTGATTTCGAGAAAGTATAGGGTGGGAAAAGTGTATCCAGTGGCAAAAGGACACAATGTTAGTAACTGCAGTGGCAGCAGAGTTATATAATCAGATTTCGAAAACAATATGAACATGATACTGCATTACTGAATTTGATTATTAACATCACATAAGGCGACATGAATATTAAGAAAAGGAGAAACAAAAACCACATGGAGTAAAACTAAAACTCAAAACCCACAAAGAACATGTAGAAGAAGAGTGGACACAGATCGTGGTAGCATTGGAGGATATAGAAGACGGAATACTAGGAGAACATAAAATGTTTGTAAGCGAATTCTAGAGGAATATAGTAACACTAAATCTACTGGAAAAACATAATGAAAAATAAGGAAACGTATATAGTGATAATAAAATAAACAAAACTGAGGAACTTCTAACTTTCTAACAGGAAATTCAAAGAAGCAAAACACCCAAGAATATACTTTCGTATAAGAAATAAAGGACACTAGCAGTAGATATAGAGGGAGAGCTGAATAGATTTTCTCAGTATTTTCGAATGATATATTTTAATGGAACAATTATAAAAATACATTTATGAGAAAGGATAAACACCCATTTACCCACAAAGACTTAAGTACCATATTTTTCAACACAGTTTTGTTATATTTTTCAAAACATATTTATACAAAACAGCATCAATCCAAATTTCCGTTACTGAATTCAGATTGAATCTATGAAAAATAGAGCATCTTGAGCTGAGAGTTGATTTTTTTCAGGAATTGTATTTTAGAAAAAAAAATTAACTCATTCAATTATTCAATTTGATTATCTACAAGTATTTTTTTTTTCATTAGCTATGCATTTTCAGGGGGATTTTTTTTGTGAGGTGAATGGGGATGTTTTATCAAAAGTCATAATGAGTTGAAGTCAAAGCACTTTTAGACAATTTTATATTCATCTAGAACTAACTCAAAATTGATACACGTTGAATGAAAATAACCACATAATGATTCCTCGTGAAAAAACACATTGAAAATATTTCTAATTACTCAAAACTTCACTTTCTTCTGGTATTGTATTCTCTTTGGTAGACATTTTTCAATCAACTCAATGACTTGATCTGGTTTGCGACATTGTAGAACATTTTAATAATTGTTAAAATATCGTTTCTTGATATAAAACTATGAATTGCCACTAAAATCCATTCGGAAGTAATGAATATGAACTTCATTTGTGCCATTTTTTCACTAGTAAGAATCTCGACATATTCAAACCAAGGGATACAGTAGCTGGAAGATGAAGAAACTATAATTATGAAATGATACGGCTTGTTATATGAAACCTGCCTCGAAGCAAGTGTTTAAATATCAAGTTTTCCTCGAAAAATATATCATTATAAATAAATGATTCATATTGTGATTATATGAATATATCAGGATTGTTTCATACCGAAGGAGAGCGCTACATCCTGCTTCAATCTGGTAAAACCAGAATAATAACAAAATTAATTATAACATGGTGAAAATACAATTAAATCTATTTATAATAAATCACATTTCAAATATTTCCAACATTTATTAAGTAAAATTCAAATCAAATTCCCCAAAAAAAATCGACGAAGACTTAGCAACGATTCTTAGAATAATTTTTAAAATTTAGATTTTTTATTGACCGCGCTATGTAATATAGACATTTGTAGCAGGTCTGAAAAAAATAACATTTATATACACACATGATTCGACCGTAGACGACCCAAAGATTTGCTTCGAAAGCACCTGTAATAACAGAAAATAACAAATTCTAGAAAACTAGGAAGTTTTTGAATTTAATTTTCAAACCCACCCCAATATTCGCAAGGAAAAAAATCACCCTACAGAATTCGACGCAATATATATGAAACGTTTCCCTTACATTCGTGGCCTAGCTACTTTTTTCCTACTCGTATACGTCACTGAAAATTTCCCTAATTTGGTGCAAAGTTACAAAATATTCAAATAAGATATATTGTTTTTTATTTCCAATGCTATCGATTGAGCGAATATTATCAAACACAAGTTGACACTCCCCAATCACCCTGCAGGATTACTTCAGGAAAGAAACAATGAGCTCACTGTTCTCGCATGTTACCCGATATACCAATGAGTTGAAATATACAACAAATATTCTACTACGACAAAAAATGTATTGTTACTTATTGGTATGAGTATAATAGTATATCTTGTAAATAGGGGTGAAAGTGATCTATATTTACGCACTTTCACGCCGATTATCTCATATTATTTTTTTCTAATAGTAGAAAATAAAAATATAATCAAATTCATCTGGAAAAGTAAAAGTAGACAAGTTGAAGTGGACTAACTCACCTAGTGAAAACATCGGGATAATGAGTCCGCGAAAAGGCTTTCTCTAATTCCTCCAACTGATAGCTAGTGAAGGTCGTTCTGTACCTCCTCTGTTTCCTTTTTGGTGCGAATTCATCGGGTTCCGGTTCACTGCCATCACTTTGATCCAGACCCGGTGGTCTGGGTTCGATTCCCGCATTCGGTGTTATTTCCTCAGAAACTCCCATTATGTCAGGGTTATTTTCAAGGGGAGCAGATTCTAGAACAATAAATAATAACTGTGAGTTTGATACGGAAAATATGAACATTTGGTAAACATTGTAACTCTAAGTTTCCACAAGATTAATTTTTTTAACAAAAATTATTAATTAATCCACTTTTCCGAATGATCTTGGAATATTTGAATCTTATATATATATATATATATATATATATATATATATATATATATTTATATATATAGTGCATCGGAAAGGCAATAGACATAGCCGGAAGCTTGGCGTATTTCAAAGAGTTTACTTGAAAAGAAAGCCCTCTCACCTGACTGCATCCCCTCAGGAAATCTACTTCTATATATATATATATATATGCTTTTCGCTTTCGCTTTCGAGCATAAATAAGTAGGGTTGCCATGTTGTCATATATGTCATATATGAATCTACTAAATTTTGCAAAACCCAAGAAAAGTAAATAAATAAATATTGCTGACGTACCCACCATTCAGAGTCCCCAGTCCCCCATGTCATCAAAAATAAGCAAAGCAAAGACCCCCCCTTTGGTACTGACGTAAAACTTGAACGGCCCCTTTTTTTTTTCGTCATGCAGTTATATGAAATTGAAAATAGGTCAAATTTTACATTTATTTTAATAATATATATATATATATATATATATATATATAGAGGGCCCAGAGACTGGATTTCGTCAGTTTAAATGCAAACCTTGAATCAACTCATATGTGCCAATATAGCGGGGTTGGGCATTCTTCAGATGCAATTAAAAAAAAAATTAGTAAACCATTTCGTCATCATAGTTGACATTAAAACAATTTCATATAAGTTTGTGGGTTATCAACTTGTATAACTTATGAGCGTATTATTATTTACGTTTGTATCATGTATGGGCAGATTTTCAGAACATTTTATATTGTGGTGTATAGTTTTGACAATAAGACTGGTTCCAAGACAAAAATGTTTGAAAAGATATTCATAATAATATAATCTCTCTTCATTAGGCTTTTTTCAAAAGAATTCAAGAAAGCTATCCTCCCCGAGTGCAGATTAATCCCAAATGGTTAACCAAAAAATTCATGTCGAATTGCGCCATGATGGCAATATTCCAAAAGTGCTTCCGCCCTTTCGAAGGTAGGTATGCAAACCTACGATTTCAGCCCATAGGAGTTTAAGATAGGCAATCCCACCTCTACATCTGGCACTTGTAGCCACGAGTCACGGTATGTCCACATTCCTAGAGATCTGCCAAGAATCCAAGCCGGGTACCTCTTCTAAAATATTACAGAGGAATATGTTCTTTCTCCATGCGAAAACTCTACCTACCTGAATGAAATGTAAGGTTGGTTCCGCTTATTGCGCACTAAAGCGAACACAGATATTTATTGTACTTTTTAGAATTTTCTAGCGTACGCAAATGAGGTAATCAGACATTTTCAGCTAGTTGACAATATTAAAGTGAAATAGATAAGATAAAAATTATAATTATACCAAAGTTCAATTATCTTAGGATTTCATATAAATGGTAATAAAAAGAATTCTTATAATATTTCAGCTGAGGATATGTGGTTAATATATTTCTGCAAGATCATGTGAATTCATCCGCTTTCAATCAATATTTAATATTCTTGAAAAACCAGTTGCCATCGACTTGCAGTTCAAACTGGGCTGGTGCAATTGAACAATTCTTCGAAAATAATTAATGCGATAGAGCGAGAAGATAATTATGCACATTATTCTACAAGTCAGAGGAGTGCTCGGAACTTGAGCATTCTCTTAATAAAAAAAACGGAATAACAGTGTTTATTACCCGAAGAATTGCAGCATCTTTATTCAGTGAGCCAGTTTTCATCGTAATGTTTGCTGTTTTTGATTCTATGCAACTCATGGTTGACAGAATAGATCCATCGAGATGCATATTCCAATGATAAAGTTTATTGGTGAAAAAAATTACGATTTCTTTAGAAAATATGAATAGGATGTCCACAAAATCAGATGTGGAAACATCTGCGAGTGAAATATAAACTTGAGTCACTATCTTCCATCGTTCAAGATCACCTCTAAGGCACAATTCACACAGAACGGGTGCGTGGTGGTGGCATGGAACCAGCGTGGTGCAGCCCTGGAGAGCGGATGTGGCACGCTCAATCCACACAGAAGGGTTACCGATATTTGTAGTTTGTCAGTTACCTACATGTGGAGCGAAGTGAAAATGCTCTCGGACGAAGAAGATGACCAGAATATGATGGACCTTGTGAATTCAGCTAACATACAAAGGGGAAGGAAATATTGGGTACATCCTTTGCACCGAATTTCTCAGATATGTTTCCCATGCCTTGTCTTTTACACTTCTGTTACAGTAATTCGATCGTCTATAGTCGTATAAAGTTGCATACAGTTGCACTTCTTCACAGAACTCTACAGTGCTTCTCAAAAGTCCCATCCTCTTATTTTTGGAACGATTATACATAAACAAGTTTGGAAACTGAATATTAAAGGTTGTAAATTTCCCTACTAGTGATGATAGATGACGAAATCGTCAAAGATGACGTCACAAGGCCATTGTGACCAATAATTTTAAATGGAACCCTACGGTAAGCGACACCTCTTTTAAAAGGTATCGAAAAAACCTGTTCAATGATACTAATTTTGTTTGTGTTTATGGCAGTTTTGGCAACTCGCTTTTATAAAACGCAAAGCTGTGATGAATTAAATCAGTTAATACTAAAATTCCAAATTCAAGCTCCCTCTCTGGATAGTTGTCAAATAAGCTGACGTTTTTGTTAGTCTCCCTAATTCGACGTTTTTGTAATTGCCCAAGTTTTTGTACATTTAATAATTTGTGTATTGTTGATCGAACGTTTAACTGTTTTAGCAGCTTTTGGTACTTTTAATATTTTTGTACATTTCAATAATTTGTTAAACTGTTGTGAGCCGAACGTTTAAGTGCTTCAAGAAGCGAAATGGTACGTTCTTTAGGTGATAAAGTAGCAGCGATCCTAATTCTTGGTGAAACTGGACAAAATATTCATGCAGCAGAACGCATTTTTAATGAGAGGTTTCCCGATCGCCCCGTTTCGAGGACTTATTTAAGGGAGCTTCTTCGTAAGTTTGAAACAACGGGTAGTATTAATGATGCGAAACGATCTGACAGACCACAAATTTCTGATGAGAAAAAAATTGATATACTGGCAGAAGTAATAGTTAATCCTACTTCTTCAACAACTCACGTTGCATCTACCTGTGGAGTCAGTCGAAGTGAAGGGTGTTGAAAAAAAAACAAATTTCATCCATACAAATTAAAAATGGTTCATCAACTCTCAGATGACGACCCATACCGAAGACTAGAATTTTGTGAAAATATGGAAACTAAAATTAACCAACAGCCAGACTATGTCAAAACAATTTGTTTTAGTGACGAAAGTACTTTCTATCTAAATGGAAATGTAAATACACAGAATGTGAGGTATTGGAGTGACGCAAATCCTCACCTGTTTCGTGAAACACATACCCAATTTCCCCAGAAGGTGAATGTTTGGGCAGGTATCCTGGGAAACCACATCATTGGGCCTCTTTTTTTAAATACTAATTTGACTGGTGAGGTGTATCTGGAGCTGTTGCAAAACGCAATAGAACCGTTAATCCTTGAAATTTTGGAAGATAATCCAGATGAATTCGGCAATTTGGAAATAACATTCCAACAGGATGGTGCTCCTCCACACTATTACGATGCAGTAAGACGGTATTTGGATGAGGAGTATCGTGGTAGATGGATTGGACGACGAGGTTCAACGGAATGGCCAGCTCGATCACCGGACCACAAACCTTTGAGTTTTTTCTGTGGGGGTACCTTAAATCGAAGGTTTACGCCACTGAACCTGACAATATTGACGTTTTAAAACAACGTATTGTTGCAGAATGTGAGGCTGTTTCCGCAGACACATTTGCAAAAGTACAAGAAGAGTTTAAAAATAGGATATTTCACTGTCAGGAAGTAAATGGAGGTCACTTCGGGCAATTTCTTTAGGTGGATACTGATTCTTAAATCTGTAATTAATATCATACTGAATGGAATTTAATTTTAATGTTTACTAATGAGCCATTAAAACTGCCATAAACACAAACAAAATTAGTATCATTGAATAAGTTTTTTCGATACCTTTTAAAAGAGGTGTCGCTTGCCGTAGGGTTCCATTTAAAATAATTGGTCACAATGGCCTTGTGACGTCATCTTTGACGATTTCGTCATCTATCGTCACTAGTAGGGAAGTTTACGACCTTTACTATTCAGTTTCCAAATTTCACTTGTTTATGTATAATCGTTCCTAAAATAAGAGAGGGGGGAGAGGACTTTTGAGAAGCACTGTATATTAAATTGGAAATAGTCTCGCATTTTGTGCTAAAGACGAATAACAAACACTGAATACAGACTTTCGTATGGCATGTTCACTCGTGTAGGCTTCTCATGGCGTGGAAGCGACGTGGCAGTGGCGGGCATCAACACGCCAGTGACACGTCATCTATATCTGTATTGCCTCATAAGCTAACGTGCAGGTGACCTATGCCTGTACCACGCCAGTCCCACGCCACCACCACGCACCCGTTCTGTGTGAATTGCGCCTTAGGAGGTATTCGCATTGAAAAAAGAAACATTCCCAATTAAACATCGTGAAAAAGAATCTGGAAATGGGAACATTCATGATAAAACATGCTGCAGAGTGAAATTGCGTTTAATTTATTTTTTTCTAATTTTGACATTTAAAGTGAGACTTTTCAAAACTCGTTGGGAAAATCAATATTTTTCGTAGTCAGCGAATTTACGAGCGAATTACGAAAAATAGTGTTTTCCAACGTGTTTCACACAATATTTTTTCTAATTTTGATATAATGTGATCCTTTTCTGGAATTGGGAACATTCCCAATTAAACATCGTGAAAAAGAATCTGGAAATGGGAACATTCATGATAAAACATGCTGCAGAGTGAAATTGCGTTTAATTTTTTTTTTTCTAATTTTGACATTTAAAGTGAGACTTTTCAAAACTCGTTGGGAAAATCAATATTTTTCGTAGTCAGCGAATTTACGAGCGAGTTACGAAAAATAGTGTTTTCCAACGTGTTTCACACAATATTTTTTCTAATTTTGATATAATGTGATCCTTTTCAATTCAAGTTGGAAATATAAAAAATATATATTTTAAAAAACTAAAGAACACGCTTTTAACGCACTGAAAATTAAAAAATAATTTTAATATTCAACGACGATGAATAATCAAATTTAAAAAAACAAACCATTTCTCAATTTCAAAGTGAAAAATACAAAAAAATCGTCAGGCGTGGGGATTCGAACCCAGAGATACAGAATCCAGAGCTTGGTCTCGCGCCTTAGACCGCTCGGCCAACTGGATGACATTAATTGTCAAACGCATCACCATACTTTAACATAGGTAGGAAAATTTTTATGTACATTTGTATCTACTACCTGTAAAGGGGTCCCGCTTTCAAGCTAACAAGTACGCATAAGTTCTCAACTACATACACTACTCATACCCAAAATTTCAGCTTTGCTAAAATGACGTAGGTTTGCCGGCTCTGGGATCTTGGACTATTTCAATTGATTTCGACAAAGCACCCCACGCTTTTTGGCATAGTCGTTGAATAATAAAATTATTTTTCACTTTTTAGTGCAGTGAAGAAGTACTTCAAGTAGTTTATTTAGCCTTAAAATTTTAACCAATCACCAGTTGCGAAAAATTTATCTTTTTGCATCTGGTGATGAAAAGTAAAACATTTGATAACGTCAACGAGTTTCGAAAAGTGTCACTTTAAATGTTAAAATTAGAAAAAGTTAATTTTATCACCAGTTGCGAAAAACACAGGAATTGAATTTGTTATAATTTTGAGGCTATTCAATACATAATATGTATGGTAAAAACTCATAAATATTAATAACATAATTTGAACAATTGGGGATATTGACCCCAGCTGACAACGTAGTTTTCTATGAAGCATTAATTCCCGTTTTTTCCATGGAAGTCTCTCCAAGGATGAGAACACACTTTTAACGCACTGAAAAGTAAAAATTAATTTTAATTTTCAATGACTATGCCAAAAAGCGTGGGGTGCTTTGTCGAAATCAATTAAAATAGTTCAAGATCCCAGAGCCGGCAAACCTACGTCATTTTAGAAAAGCTGAAATTTTGAGTATGAGTAGTGTGATATGTAGTTAAGAACGTTCGCATACTTGCTAGCTTGAAAGAGGGGCCCTTTTACGCGTAGCAGGTATGAAAGTATATAAAAAACTTTCTTACTTAGGTTGAAGTATCGTAATGCGTTTGACAATTAATATCGTCCAGTTGGCCAAGCGGTCTAAGGTGCAAGATCTAAGCTCTGATATCAAAAACTGGCAAGGGTTCGAATCCCCACGCCTGACGATTTTATTTAATTTTTCCCACCGAAAATGAGAAATGTTTTTTTTATTTGAATATTTATCCCAAATCTAAATCATTTATCAATTTCTAGCTAGCAAGTACGCATACATTCTCAACTATATAAAACACTATTCATACTTAAAATTTCAGCTTTGCTGAAATGAGGTAGGTTTGTCGGCTCTGGGATCTTACTCTAAAAGTATTATGTTTCTCAAAGATACGTAACCAAAACGCACCCCATGCTTTTCGGCATAGTCGTTGAATATTAAAATGTTTTATTAATTTTTAGTGCGTTTAAAGCGTGTTCTTCAGTTTTTTTAAATATATATTTTTTATATTTTTAACTTGAATTAAAAAGGATCACATATCAAAATTAGAAAAAATATTTTGTGAAACACGTTGGGAAACCCTATTTTTCGTAACTCGCTTTCTTTTGCGGAACTCGCTTCGCTCGTTCCGCTCATTACGAAAAATAGTGCTTTTCCCAACTGGTTGCATGAATAACCATTTCCAATTCATCTGGGTTTCCTGATAGCGTGATATAGATTTTCTTACCAATATATATGAGATGTAATTCAGAATGTCCAATTATCCAAAATAATAGTTTTTTTCTGTTAGAAATAACAAAAAAATACTTATATCATAGATTTTTCAACTTCCAGAAGAAAAAAAACTCAATATCAAATTTAAAATGTTTCCATTTCAATTAAAAATATTTTTCAAACTGACACACATCAGAAATACTAAATATTCATTGTTCATGGTATGAAAAAGTACAAGGAAGTATGAAGAATATGGTAATAATTCAGAATAATTGCGATTTTTATTGTAGATTAGGGGTCAAATCGATCACGTAGTTTTGAAATGGTATATAGTTGCTGAAAGAATGAAAAAATATCAGATTTCCATTTTGATAATAATATTGGCAAAATCAATGTTATTCCTGAATCCTTAAACTTCTCAATTCCAAAGTTTTTTCCCTGAAATGTACGCAGAAACAGAAAATCGTTGTAAATATTAATTGATGTTTTTCAATGAATTCATCATTTCCATTTGCTTTGTACATTGCTTTTACATGAGATCCGTTAATCTTCCCTTGACATACATAACATTAGAAATTTTCAGATGTATTATTTTATTACACCAATCCAAAATATCGTATATCATTTGAAACTACATCGAACAAAACTATAGAGTTCTCAAATGATTTATGTTAAGTTTTTTCAAATATTCGTTTCTTTTATAATTGAAAAAAAAGTGTCTAATGTTTAAAACAGGAATAAATCCCAATAGGCATATATCGATAACAATAGTCAGGAAGTTTACATTTCAACTGTATGGAAATACCTGAGGAGAAAAACATAAATAAAGAAGAAAATATATAATTCAACTGAATCACGATCAATTGAATAAGCTTTTATAGTAAAGTAACTTAGGTAGAGACTAGCCTCATATATTTTGGTGTAAAAGTTTCTCAATACGGTTCTTTACTTGACCAATTGGTTCATGATATATATCGCGATTGGCACAGAATTGATTGCATAGTTTGCTCATTGCTACGACTGATGACTTTATACATCTTTGTATAGACTTTATTTTGTTTGTGTATATTGTATGTGGGCGACCATATCAAGGAACCATATTCCAGTCGAGATATCACGTAGGCATTAAATAATATTATAAAGCTATCTTGGTTACGAAAGTTCTTACAATTACGATAAATGAAACCAAGCATCAGTTTAGCTGCACATGTCATTGTATTATAGTGGATAGAGCTCAATTTTGAGTAAAAAATGATAGCAACACCTTGTTTGAGTGCTTTTTTGAAGGGGAATGTTATTTATATTGTAATTGTGTTGAATAACGTTATTTTTCAGGGTATTTTGTGAGTATTAACATTTATTTGTGTTGAGGGGGAGATTATTTTCGGTACACCAAACGTGTAGGAATTCAAGATGTTTCTGTAGGATTGAGCAGTCCTTCTGAGATACAATGGGGTACAAAAAGTAGAAATTGACTTGATATCGTTTGTGAAAAGTGAGAACAAGAGAGGTGCTAAGTTGCTTCCTTGTGGGGCATCATCAATAAACCCCTTATGGTGTTGAAAACATTTCCGATTTGTAGATACCATTTTGGATCTAATACATATAATATATATTTTCCAAATGTTTCATCCACTGGAATGTGTGCGTTATCTACTTTAAACACTCTGAGATTATCTAAAGTGATATTACATGATGTGCAAGAAATGCATTTTATTTTATTTTAGGCCATAATTCGCGTATTGAATCGAAACCAGTTATTTTTATGAGTGTTGATTCTTTTTCTGTATCAATTTGGTAGATTTCATAGAAATACTACCTATATATATATATATATATATATATATATATATATATATATATATATATATATATATAAATCTGAGTATTTTTTTATGAACTATCAACTGTTAGCGGGCGGTTGTGCAAGAGGTTAGATTATACCCTGTATATAGACAGAGTGTAATCTAACCACTTGTACACCCGTGAAGGACGAGTGTATAATGCAATTTAATAATGAATTACAGTGGTTAAAAATTCCAAAAAACAATCTGAAAAAATAAAATAAAACAACTTTTTTGGTCAAATTCGTCTAAATTTGGGGAACCGCGAAGGTTTGGTAGGTAATACATTTTTTTATATTTTTATTTCTGGCTCATTGAGGATCTGAGTAAAAATGTCAAAGGAAAAATCTGTTTATTTTTTTATGGACTATCAACTGTTAGCAGTTTTGTAAAATTACACCCTGTATATATAGGTATATGGAACATAACCAAACTTGTTAACCAAGTGGAGGCCACATTTTTCAATCGAATATAACGAAATTTGACAAAAAAATGCTTTCAATCAATACCTGGGCCAAATTGGTCAAGTAGTTTCGAAATGGCGGCTTAATCTCCCGTTTTCATACCAATATCAACAACTCTAGGTCTTTTTATAGAGCTTCATGAGCTCATCGATTTTCTAAGATGTACACACAAATAAGAAATCGCTATAAATTACCATTCATGAGAATTAATAATTTGTGTTTACCCGTATCTTTGATTTGAAGTTCATTCGTTCGTGTCAAACCGACAAACCGTACATCATTGTATTTGAACATTTCTCGAATTCAAAGTTAAAATATATAAAAATATATTAGTTATTATTTTTCTGATGATATTAAGATTGAAAACCACTTTTGATTTCAGTCAGATTACATAGGAATATTAGGAGGCATTTAAGGAGATTTGAATCCTATTCCAACTTTTGATTGAAAAGCTTTTAACAAAAATTAAAAAAATGTATTTGTTTCCAATGAGAATGTTTCATTTTTTTCTGACACATGATTTGTTAGCTTGATTGATGGCAGTTTCAGAATCAATAAATAAATTTTGAAATCTACCTTTCCAACTGGCCGCGCCATGTTTTAGTTTCTCAAATGAGGTCAGTTAACATTTCCATACATATGTTTGACATTATTTTACTTTTTCCTTTTGTAGTAAGCAAGAAGTCACTGCTCTTCAAGTTAGTTTCCGATATGAATTGTATTTTTTTCTGGCGGAAATGTTTGAATTTATTTATGCTGATGGCACGTCTCGCTAACTCAAAGAATGTATGAGATTAATTGAAGAGATTATAAAATCATTGCTTCGAGAGAGGAAAACAACGAAGACCAAAGTATTTCTTCCATGTAATTAAAAGTTAATTTCACGCTTGAAACACTCCCATGACAACTGAAGACTAAATAAACTTTTGTACAATTAAATAATTAACTAAATGAGAATTTTCATGGTACTCAAGCAAAATTGAAAAATTCGGACTAATGTTACTAATTTCCCATTGTTTGGACAGATCACATTAGTAAATCGAGCAATGTTAATGGGTTTTACCGCCCGAGGATAAATTACCGTAAATGTTGGATCAACAAAGCTTTACATGGCACGACTATTTCCTGGTTTATAATTTGATCATTCATTCATTCGAGGTCAGAACTTTCACGGCTTGGAGATGATTTATATAGTCAAAGGAATACAGTATGTAATTGATAAACCAAAATCAGAAAATATAGCTAAAAATTTAATCTCACAGGTAAAGATAAACGAAAAGGAACGAAAACCATGTTCTGCTCAGCGGATTGAAAATTATCAGTCGAGTAAATCACGTGTGGTGTTCGGTTCACATCGAAATCTTGGATAAATTGCAAAACGAACCAGACATTCCAATAAATAGGACTGGAATCATGATTTTAAAGAAGGCTTCTTTAATTTTCGAAGTCAGCTGTTAATTGTAGACTTTAGGAGAGGGTCGATATGGCTCTTCAGCCTCTCCGTACCTCGACCTGTGAGGTCTTTTGTACATTACCCTTCATCTATCCAAGACCCGGGATTCTGAGACTCCTTACGAGGGCGTATCAGTTTCCTGGGAGCTATGTTCCTGATGTCTGAGGGTGTTAGTGAAACCCCTTCTAGGAACTTAAGCCTTTTTGCAGAATAGTTCTTGGTAGTCGCAAAGCAGGTGTTCTGCAGTTTCAGCGAAATTTCCGCAGTAACGGCACAGTTCACTGTCTGGTCTATCCATTTCTTTGAGGTGATACCTCAGAGAACAATGTCCGGTGAGCATTCCCGTTATCAGTTTCAAGTCTTTCTTGTCCAACTCGAGGAACTGTTCAGCATTCTCTGGCGATTTTCGCTTGTCTTTGCCCTGGAACCTTATTCCAGTGGGTTTCAATTTGGTCAGTCTCTCAGCGCCATAACTGTTCTTTGATGTGGGCTTTGGAAAGACCACAGAAAGGTTCAGGGCCAGAAAATTGAGTATCTGCGCCTTCTTTGGCAAGGCTATCCGTTTCTTCATTGCCTTTGATTCCCTTGTGACCTGGCACCCACATCGGAGTAACCTGATTGTTCGTAGCCAGTTGTCTTAAGGATGCAGTCCCAAGTCAGTCTAGACTTACGAGTGTGGGACTTTGGAGCTCTTAGTGCTGCCTCTATCTGATAGGATTTAGATCTTTGTCCCCCTGAAGCCTCTTCCAATGCACTACTAGACAAGCAGATAACCTGAGACCAAACAGGTTCCGCCTAACCAAATCTAAGAGAAATTCCCTGAATTATTATCTCTACAATATACTACCATCAGAATTGAAATCATCAAGTTTAAACTTATTCAAAATAGGGATAAAAAAGTTTTTATTGACGCATTGCTTTTATTCCACAGAGGAATACATTGGACATTTCAGACTTTGTAGGGAATAGAACTTGTCTCGCCTAATTTTCATTCCTATGTTCACTTTCTATGGTTTTTTTTCATCTATTTACCATACTTTAGCACCATTTCTACAATAATTTACAATATGTTTACACTATACGTGATGTATTATTATTATATATTTTAACAATGTATTATATTTTAACAATATTTTATATTTTAATAATTTTCTGCTCTACAGTATTGTCGTTTTTTTTATGACGTGCTACAAACATGTATTTATAATGTAGTTAAATAAATATACTCTACTCTATACTCTACTCATGTTTCGTGCAAATCTTTATGGCATGGGTCTCTGCTTCAAAAATTGTTGGCGCTTTGCCTAGGGATTTCGAGAGCATAAAACTAGGACCCGTTACTCCCATTCCAGCCCTTTCGTCCATTTTGGAACCATCAGTATACCATACTGATGCATTCCTTTCTAGTTGAGGCCCAATCGTTGTGAATATATGGTGGTTGTTTATAACCACTTCATAATTCACTTCAAAGTCGTGCCTAGCTGGTGTAATATCTAATGGCTCGTATCTGAATTCTGGTGCAGTCTGAAGGTACTTTTTGCGGCTTCTTTCATTACGCACAAGGGCAGTAGCGGAAGATTCAGCATTGCCTCTAGTGCTGCAGCTGTAAATACCATGCCATATTTTTTATTAATTTAATTTCTCTAGAATAATCAAAATCAATTTTTCAGAAAAATATACTTTAGAGACTGACTGCGATGAAAGTGCACTTGCATCTCCACTAATATTTATTGAAAAAAGGTGACCGAGACGTTAGCAAAAAGAGATATTTTCTAGCATCAGAGGTCAGTTTTTGAATCACACTCATGTCATGCTTCTCAAGTGTCAAAAAATTTCCATCGTATTTTCGCCCGTGTATCTTGGCAGTTAGAGCTTGGATGCGTAGAGCTACAGCTCATCAAGCCAGTCGAGACGTGAGGATTTCGCGGGGTGCGTACAAGACAGAGCGAGAACGCATTCGGAGTAATAGAGAGCAATAGATAGGGGCGTGAAAGATTTACGTCTCATGACTAGCTTGATGAGCTGTAATTCGTTTCTGAAAAGCGAAAGAATACTAGAAGAATATCGAATAAGTATATTTGTTTACATCGATCAGTGCGACGAGAAACGTTTTAATTTAAAGTGAACCCACGGTCCTCACTAAAAAAAAGTAAACGTTGTCTGACCGTTCTTTCGCCATTTAGAAAGGAATAAGCTCTAGTTGCAAGTCTCTCCGAAACTAAGAGAGTTAATTGTATACACGTTCAATGCTTGCACACTTCCGTTCAATTTTTGGTCGTGAAATATAACAATGGTTAAAGCCGAGGATTGATTAGCAAACTCATACAATTTATGATAAAAGAAACAAGAAAAAAGGTGTTGTTATTCTAGTGTCTAAGGTCTGTACACCATATTTCCCATTTTAGAGCAAGCTTTTTAACCGACGATAAAAGGAGGAGGTTCTCTAGTCGACCGGTATATTTTTTTATATATGACCACGCTTAACTTTTTACAGAGAGGTTCGATTTTGATGATTTTTTCATAAGATAGGGTACACCTCAAAGTTGGTCCCATTGGAATTTGAAATAAAAATTCCACCCCTACGGGTAGGAAAATAGGGGATGATTGAATGTTTACGCACTGAATTTTTACTGTTAACCGATTCCACCACATATAACTTTGTACTGGGTTATCCGATTCATATTATTCATTTTTTATTGAATAGGGTATACCTCAAAGTGAGCCCTATTCGAATTTGAAAAAAAAACACCTCCAAGTGTAGAACAATAAGAGATTATTCATTTTTCACATGTGAACCGATTCTGTTGAAACTTGGCACAAATATGTAGTTCTGATGACACTACAACATAATGGAGACGGAAGACAGTCGAGGGAACTCCTCAATGGTTTACAGCAGCTACCTCGTATTTGGCCTTATTATTTGCTTCCAACCTTTTGTTTTCTCATTATTAGATTCTTCTTAATATTGTTTTCTCATTCGAGCAGCATTTTCTGCAGGCCTACCCATCTTGGTATAAAAATATTGTTGCTCTATAAGTAGGTAATTATATTATATACCAGTTGATAGTTAAAGTAAAGTAGGCAAGTAAGTATATTAAAATTAATCAAAAATGGTAGTGATTAGTAGATTTTAGCCACAAAAAATTTAAAAATATTTTTTTTAACAAAAAATTAAACCGACGAAAAATTAAACTTGAAAGCGAAAAGTAAAATGAATTTTTTCAGTTTAACAACTAAGCTCCTCAACTAATGTATGTAACTGATTTTGAGTCGGCCCCAAACAAACAATCAATGAAGATAATTAAATTACTTTTAAGAAATAATCCAAACAAAATAACATGAAAATGTAACGTGAAATCCCCAGCGATAAACAATAACATTCAAAAAATGTGCTCTCCACACGACCACTCTCAACGACGTGTTCCCTCACGTGTGTGACCGTTCGGGTAACTGTCTTGCTGATATTAACTTTGGGAACGCTCGGCAATTTCCCGACTCAAAATTAGTTACTTACATTGATTTAGGAGTTCAGATATTGAGACTAAAAAGGTTTATTTTATTTTTCACTAATCAGTTTCTTTCGTCGGTTTGATTTTTTTATAGTTTTTATTCAGTTTAATTCTGCTCAAAACATTTCTATTATTTTTCAACCTAACCTGTTTTCTATAGACGGTTATTGTGAATATTTCATACAGTTATATTTTTTTACCATATTATAAACATATACAGACTATATGGAAGTTTGCATGGATTGTCAGGTGAATATATGTATTTGCTAGGAAAGTAGTTGTTTTCCGCCTGTTGGTCTACCAATTGTGTTTCAATTTATATTGAACCTTTTGTGAAGACGACTTTGTGTGCTTTATGCATTTCATGTCTTATATACAGACTAGTTATTGGAGTGAAAAAAATTTACTAGTTAAATTTTAATATTCAATAACATATGTTGTCAATGCCCGCATACCACAATATATCGGTAGAACTTAAACATTGGTTGAGAAAACAAAATTTCAATTTTAATACTTTAATGAAAGTCTACATAAGCCTCAGTTGTAACAAATAATAAAGCACAACGAAGAACGGTATAAAACGTATAAAATTGATGATCTATAATAACGTGTCTACGGTTAACATTTCTCTATGAGGGCTATGTCCATTAAATTCCTTCCATTTTATATACATATATATATATATATATATTCTTTAGTTTATTTACCACATATATATTTTCTTCAATTTCTTGGAATGAAGGTCTGATTCAGACGATTCATCATCAGGTTGCTGCTTGCCACTCTATATCATGTGTACATTTGGCCATGGCACGACACAAGTATGAAGAATTATTACTTTGATGTCACACCTCATTGTTATATTTGATGTCATGTAATTCATAATAAATGATGATAATCCAGTTTACCTGAGTCGAATACTGAAATACTTCACGATAGAATGACCATTGTTCTTACAATAAATATTCAATAGAAAACCATTTCATTATTACATGCAGTGATTTTTTCCTTGTTACGTAAGCAAATTAAAATAATTATAATGAATCGCGGAAGTTTTTATTAATTAAATTAATTAATTTCTATGGTTCAGAATAATTAAAGACAATGAAACATTGATTGCCACGCGAAGGTCGGATATAATGAAACTAAATATCTCATTTTGACGTCGAAGTGGTGCATGAACAATAAGAGCCCAAAAAAGTGAATACGGAACGATTTGAGGAATGAAAATGACAATTTCATTCCTTGTATCCGAGAGGACAAAAAGAGAATTCCCAAGAAATACGTGTACGTCTATTATCTTTTTCAATTTAATTAAAACATAAAATAACCATAAGCCTACGTTGATGAAATAATTCGCACACGTCACATTCTTCTCCCGACCGACAATGTCATTAAAATAAAACATAAGCAGTAATTTATTGTTGCTTCAAATAAGGTCAACGCAGTTTCTCATGTCTTTGAGGTTCTTCGAAAAGAAACTTTTGCGAAATCTGATTTTGATATTCAATATATTCAAGGCATCTTTTTATTCATTTCTATTTTTGGAAAAATCAAATAAAAAATATCAATTTCCTGTCCTGAATTTTTTTCCACATTTTCTTTTTATTTTATTTAAAAAAAACAATAACAGTAATTTTACAGGTAGATTTATGAGAAATATGTTTATGAAAGAGGAAACACGACATGATCTTTGGTAAAGTACCTATATAATGACGATCAGAAGGAAAAAATATCGTCTTATCAAGTTCATAAATTAATATTCCACGTAAAGGATGAAGAAACGGAGGAAAGTTTTCCAGGAGTTACCTTGTGGGAGGCGTTGACTCACAATTCCTTTAATCTCATGAGACAGAAGAAATATTCTGAAGTTATCTGAACAAGTAAAATAGGGCCGGCGGAAGGTATGAAACAGTGAAGTAGGTATTTCAGGCGGCACTTTTTATAATTCGGCCAGAAAAGAGAACGGCGAGAACAGGGCGTTGGGAGCGAGCGATAAGCTCGTATTCAGGTGATTTTGGTAAATTTTCCGTTGGCATAGGATATTGCAAAAAATCATCTATTAATTCGTATGAAATAGTTAGATTTTCAAAAAAATATTAAAAAAACTTTTGTTTGCATGTGAGGTACCACCAATAATTTATTTACTCATTGTATTTATTTCCCAATTTTGGAGCTATATTCAGAAAATAGTTATTTTATTCGATTTGTTAAATTTATTTCTTTAGATCTTTAGATAGGTGCAAATCTAGCTCGCCTCCACGTGGTGCACCCTGGGTAACGCTAAAGGGCTAGAACGATAGGCAATCCAGACTATCACACGATCTCCTGGATAGCAAAATATGCATACTGCAACACAACATATAACAAATAGTTCTTTTCAGAACCAACTGACAAGGACTCTTGGACCCTCTGTCAGAGTCTGCCAATTAAACATCGAGGGCATTAGCAGATCCAAAAGTGAATATCTATCTAAATTCCTTTTGGATCATAACATTGATGTGGCCCTCCTACAGGAGACACATACTGCTGACGAATCACAGCTCCAAAAAAGAGGAAAGGTTTTCGGATATAAACTGGTTGGAGCAACGTACCACGCTCACTACGGCACAGCCACATACGCCCGCGCCAACTTGGATGATGTCAAACTTGTGTCTATCTCCGAAGTTGAGGACATTTTCACCATACACACTGAAGTTGCCGGAACACACATAGTAAACGTTTATAAGCCTCCTGCAACCAAGTGGCCAAATAACCCACTACCTGCCAAAACACACCCAACAATTTATGCTGGCGATTTCAATAGCCACCACACCCAATGGAGGTACAACCGAAACGACCAAAATGGCACAAAACTAGTAGAATGGACTGAGACTGAGAATATTCAGTTAGTTTTCAGTGCTAAGCAAAAATGCACCTTCCGTTCTGCCAGATGGAAGTCCGAAACTAACCCCGACCTGTGCTTCGTGTCCACCGACCATAATGGAAAACCTGTCCAAGTTAACCGCTACGTCCTTGAAGATTTCCCACACAGCCAACACCGACTTATAGTGTTGGAAGTGGGAACACAGATCCCAGTCATCCGTAGCACCAATCTTCCGAGATGGAACTTCGCAAAAGCTGACTGGCTAGGGTATTCATCTGCCCTTGATAAAAATGTAAGATTCATTGATCCCCTCCCAACCAACTATCATAGATTCGCTAAAGGGTTTTATCCACTGCAAAATAAAACATACCGCGAGGCGTAAGAAGGGAATACATCCCATACTGGAGTGAAGCCAACCAACTTATATATGAAGACTATGTAGAAAACGGTAGATCGGACGTCGCGGACACCCTACTACAAAATCTTGACGAGACACGTAAGGAAAAGTGGAACGAAACCACAAGAAATCTTAACTTCAAACACTCTAGTAAGAAGGCGTGGAACCTGCTTAAAAAGCTGGGAGCGGAAACCCATAGTGGCACGAAGCCAGCAGGTGTTACAGCCGATCAAGTAGCCAATCGCGTAGTTAATCTATCAAGAGCTAAAAAGAACAAAAGGCATTCAACCATAATCAAGAAAGAATTCAAAGCTCTAAAACAAACATCTACTACACAAGAACAACTATCTGGCGAATTCACCGAGGACGAAGTGACAAAAGCCCTTCAACTCGTAAAAAATGGCAAGTCACCTGGCTTTGATAACATACATCCAGAATTCCTTACACACTGCGGAATAAACACGAAGCGCTGGCTAGCAAAGTTCTTCACTAATGTACTCCAATCCGAGCAGCTGCCAAGCGAATTCAAAAGAACAAAAATCATTGCTATTCTTAAACCGGGTGAACCTGCCGACTTACCCGAAAGTTATAGACCAATTGCCCTGCTAAGTGTCACATATAAACTTCTAGAGCGCCTGATTCACAATCGAATAAACCCACTAATTTTGGAGATCCTACCCATAGAACAAGCCGGATTCCGACCCGGCCGAAACTGCGAAGACCAAGTACTTGCGCTGACAACATTTATTGAAAGAGGCTTCGAAGAACGCAGTAAAACGGGAGTTGTCTTTATAGATCTTACGGCTGCGTACGATACGGTATGGAGAGAGGGGCTTATGTACAAATTCCTAAACGTTACAAGGTGCACTAAGTTAACATCACTGGTGAACAACATGCTGTCCAATAGAATCCTCCAAATATCCATCGGATCTATGTTAAGCAAACCAAGGCTGCTCAATAATGGTCTTCCCCAGGGATCTGTACTGGCGCCACTCCTCTTCAACTTGTACACAGCTGACTTACCGCAAACATCAAGCCGTAAATTCATGTACGCTGATGACCTAGCTCTCGCGAAACAACATGGCAATATGGGAGATTTGGAAACAACCCTATCCGATGATCTGAGCATACTATCTGGCTATTTCCAGAGATGGCGACTCACACCAAGCACTACAAAAACGGAGTCATGCTGCTTTCACCTTAATAAAGACTGGCATCGGACAATTTGAATATCATCTTTAATGATAATATTCTACGCCACAACCACTATCCCAAATATCTCGGTGTTACATTGGACCGCACCCTCTCTTTCAACAAACATTTAACAAACTTGGCAGCGAAGCTGAGAACTCGTAACAATATTCTGTACAAACTAGCAGGGTCGACCTGGGGAGCTGACGCCTCAACACTACGCACGTCCGCACTCAGTCTGGTCTTTCCTACGGCCGAATATTGCGCATCGGTCTGGCTAAACAGTCCTTACGTTAGTAAGGTGGACACTGTTCTCAACCAAACAATGAGAATCATTACAGGATCTATTAAATCCACACCAATCGAATGGCTACCCGTGTTGTGTCATATCGAACCACCGAAAATCCGTAGACAGCAGATACTAGTACGAGAGTTTAAAAGGTCAGTGGAAACCTAGACTTACCGATCCATCAAGACATAATTAGATTCAACCGACTTAAATCTAGGAATCCAACTGTCAAAACAGCCCAACAGCTTATAACCAACAACTTTAACGGACACAACGAGTGGATATCGAACTGGCAGAGCAAAGTTAGTCCAGCCTGGCACTCCTTGCTGGACCCGGATAATCCACCACAAGGCTTCAACATGCCCCGGAAAACTTGGGTCCGGTTAAACAGGATCCGGACTGGCCATGGCAGAAGCGGCTCGGCCCTTTTCAAGTGGGGGATGAGTGCAAGCCCAGAATGCGATTGCGGCGCAGCCTCTCAAACAATACATCACATTACCTATGAATGTCCGACAAGAGCATTTCCTGGCACAACTCTTGACCTTTCACATGCAACACCCCAGGCCATCCAATGGCTTAACCAACTGAATATGGAGCTGTGACAATATCTACAAATAATTTTTGTCTATACATTGTAACTTTTGTTGTGTTAGTACATCTTGTTTCTTTATGTAGCCATAAGCTAAATAAATAAAAAATTTCTTCAGATTGAATTTCGTACTTTATTCCTATCTTGCTTCTCAACGTAAATGTCAACATTTCTAGAGAGTTGTATTTGGAGTGACATTAAATGGGATATTTGGATATAAAGAGTCATATATTTTTTAGAATGAATTTAATCATACAGTTTTACAAAGTTTGAGAAAGGAGATTTTTGTTGAGGAAAGTAATTTTTAGAGACTACATAGATTTTATAGCCCAAGAAAGTTAGTTTTTCAAAATAGTGATGCCTTACATTATTCGGAGAAAGATTAAAATTATCCGTATTATGGTGATTATTTTTCCGACCCAAATATCGACCAATAGAATTGCACCATTCGACGTCACGTGGTACAACCTACATGGTATTATACTGATAATTTTTTGAAAATTTTCTCTGGTAGTTGCTATATATAAAAAACAAAACATGATCCAGTCAAATTAACCACACTTCAAACTGACAGGTTGAATTCAATTGTGACAATTGGAGATTTTGCATGAAAATGAGTCGATTTGGAGTTTGTTCTCTGTCCACCATCGATTAAAAGTCAAAGGAAATGTTCCCATTAATACGGAGAAGGCAAAAAACAGTTTGGAACCAATTTACTACTTTTTGGGACGGAAAAATAATCCCTCGAATACCACGACTTCAAAATTATCTGGCATTTCCCTCAAGGTTCCCTGCAAACAAATAAAGTCGTCAAGTTTTTCAGGAAAAATCACTCGCGCTTCGCGCTCGTGATTTTTTAACCTGAAAAACTTGACTCCTTAATTTGTTTGCAACGAACCTATCGGGAAATACCCGATAATTTTGAAGCTCTTGTGGTATTATAAGTGAATATTTTTATTTGTAGAAAAACTGTCTATTATCTACATCATATTTGGTGACATAAGGTGAGATATTATGAAAACGATTTTAAACAGTCTCTTTATCTACGTTACACAAAAGCTGAAGGACTGTATATGATTTTGAAAATGACACAAACCTAGACGAAGAGCAGCAGCAAATTTTCAACCTACAACTACAATATTAGCAATAAATATGAAAAAACAATTCTGCTTTGATTAAAATGTTATTTTGCATGAAATCTCCCAACCTGATAATGGAAACAATCTTGTTTCTGAGCATAAGGGCGGCAAATAAACTTTTTTTTCAGGTGCCAAATACTCTAACGTAGAAACGACAGTAGGACCTACGTTTTCCAAAAAATGGTAGATACATAGTTGTGATATGAATAAAATAACTAATAAAAAATATTTTTAAAGACAAGCTTTCATTCAAGCCGTGTACTAAAACGAATAAAATACGTTTAAGTTATCGGTGACAACGATTTACTTATTTTTTGTTGAATTATTTGGTTTCAAAAAGCTTGTCGCGCGAAGTGTTCATAAAAGTAGGTACCAATTAATTTGATTGGGCAGTGATTGGTTGGTAAGTAAGAACTTGTGAAAGTATTTATTTTTTACAAAGTATTCATAAAATTGGGTACCAATTAATTTCATTGGACAATGATTGGTTGGTGAGTATTTTATTACAATTTGCACGACAAGCTTTTTGAAACCAAATAATTCAACAAAAAATAATTAAATCATTGTCAGCGATGACTTAAACTTATTTCATACGTTTCAGTACACGGCCTGCATAAAAGCTTGTCTGTTTTTTTATTAGTTATTTTATTTTTTGCTTTTTAGTTAGTTCGCCTTAATCTGTTCATTTCTAATAGAGCATCGTTTTTACAAGTTTTGAGCAGAAATAAATCATGATCTCCGACCACAAAAACTCCCACACACCAATTTTGAATAGAATCTGACAAAATCACAAAACTCATCCGCTTGAATTTATAGATTTTGACAAAAAATTTATAATCTCCGAACCTGAAAACCCCCACATACCAATTTTGAATAAAATATGACTATAATCAGAAAACTCGTCCTCCATCTTGAGTTCATGAATTTCGAGAAAAAATTCAAAATCTCGGACTACGAAAATCGCCGCATACTAATTTTGAATTGAATCGGACCATAATCACAAAACTCGTCCTGCATCTTGAGGCCGCCATCTTGTATTCATTTCATTCATTTTGACAAAAATTTCATGATCTCCGACCCCGAAAACCCCCACATACCAATTTTGAATCAAATCGGACCATAATCACAAAACTCGTCCACCATCTCTCATCTGTCAAAATTCACTTGGAAGATCTGACCCTAACAAACGAACTAACAAGTGAAACTAAATAAAAGCTTGTAAAAAAAGCAGTAGTGTCATCCTGGTTCATGGCTCATTTGGGAGAGAAGAACTGGATGAATCACATTGTTTTATTTGTCCATGTCAAGAATAAATATACGATTTATTTTTCATAACAGTGTTCTCTACCTACTCTCAAAATATCCGACAAGATATGTTTTATTATTAACTAACATATGTGTCTCATCATCAAAGGATATTGCTTATATTTTTGGTTGATATTTATAAGTCGAAGAAAAAAGCAAAATGCTTTGTTTCATGTGTTTTTTAACAAAATTCATTTTTTTCAAAAGAAGGACTTTCAAAAATGTTCGAAATATATTTTAATCCTCTGGCATACCACAACTCTTCAATTTTTTTTTCTACCAATTTGAAAACTTCTTCGTTTCTCCCCTGATAACTATCTTCCACCACTAACACAGTAAATAACTACCTCTAAAAATATTCAATTGCTCTCCAGCATTTAAAGGAGTGTACATCGATACATTATACTTTTTTTTTCTAAAACCGTGAGTACCTAATTATTCACTTGTAGAAAATCTTTGGCGTTCTATTCCCAATTTCACCTAAAAAATTAGTTTTTTTTATATTTAATTTTTCACACGAAATTGAGAAATTGAATGTCAAACATTCCTACACACTATATCCATATACTTTCAACAGAAAGCAATTTGACTAGGACTAATTATTCACCCTATGAGCCATTGAGGTACATTAATTGCCTTGAAGCGATACGACATCTAGCCTGATAACCCCGACAGGAAGTTGTTGGAGCTAAGACAGGTCGGAAATTCCAACTTCCGCCTGTGTAATTGATGACTATAGAAATATGTTCATGTGTACAACTCATTTCTAACAGTTAATAGTTTAATTTTGAACCTATCCTTCCACAACATTAATAATTCACGCACCCTTCTCACAGATAGGAATATAAGTTAATTTGACAAATTAACTATGTTTTCATAAAGTGGGCACACAACTATAAATGAAAGCGAATTAGCAAAGTGATTTGTAGAAAACTCTTGAAACTGGTAGTAAGTCAAAGGAAACAAAACTAATTTCAATTAACAAAAAATATAATATAATCCATGATCAATATAGTGACTTCCACATTCTACAAACTTATACACTCGAATTCATATGTATTTAATAAGAAAATATTTTCACATCTTTATATGTTTTGTTGGAGTACTTTGAAAGGAATTCCACATTTTCCATCCTACACTATTCGTGTATACAACTGCTCTTTTCGAGAATCATAGTACCATTCATTACATGTCCGATTATTCGTTTTTGTTTTCATGTAATTACAATTCATATTTGATGAATTTGTTAGGCTCTCACACTTCACTCAATTCGATGCCTCTTTATTGTTAGGCCAAGCAGAGTTGAGTTCATCTTTTTTCCTTCCTATCTATTTTTTTCTTTCTTTGTTCCTTCTCATATTCCCATGTTATCCTAAACCATCCTCTTCTATTTTGCCCAGTGAGATTCATATATTCTCGTTGTTGGCCTGCAATTTAGCATAAAGCACATATTTTCAAAGCAACTTGATTAGTGTAGTAATATTAGATTCTAGCTTCAGAAAGTTAGGGTACTGCGGTCACTTTTTACTGTACATAAGTGATGATGTTAGGAACAACATATAAAAAGTAACCAACCGTAAGGTGTGTGCTTAATTTATTATTCAACAAATTAAATTGCAAAATTACATTGTTTATTAAATATCTTTAAAAAAATATTTTTGTTTTGAAAAACTGATAATGCCATTCGGAAGAATGGAATATTTTACATTAAAAAGGTATATAAAGTTCTTCTTTAAAATGAACTGAAGCGCATCGCTCGAGGAGCACGCAGACACGAGCGCGCTTCACTTAATTTGTTATAACTTTCGATATAATTGATCAAATTAAGCTAACAAAAATGTCAATGAAAAGAGGAAAAACTAGCTACCGAGGTGTCATGTCTGAAATTTCCACAGTTCACTCCCAAAATGACACTCAAAAAGGTGTAATAATAAAAAATATCTTAAAATTTTATTTAAAAAAATACAGTGGTCAAAATATTGCATAATTTAAAAAAATAACAAATTTGAATTTTTAGTCCATACTTCAAAAACCAAAAACTCCAGTTCAAAATGTGAAGCTTGTAATCTGTACTTCAAGAAGATTTGATTGGTTTCATTAAAAAATTTAAAAAAATAATAAAATTTCGCCAAAAACAAAAAAATAAACAAATGTTCTATGCGTGAAGTTTGTTGTTAAATAAACTTTGATAACGTTTATACAGAAAAAAATAAGCTTACCTAACCAACATATATTTATATTACGACCTCAAACATGGTATACGCAGCTTAAACTATTTTTTTCTTTGTTAATATAAGTGTAAATAGTATAAAATACGAAAATATCACCATCTGATCTCGCCTACATTGGTGGGGAATGCGCCAAGGAGCAGCTTTCGGTTTGATTGTATGTAGTTTGGCGTCTTTTCTATCCTACTAACTTTGCCATACCCCAGAGAATTCCTGTTTCAGATATCGCTTTATATCGCCTGGTCTTACCGGGATATTTTCAGAGTTATATCACAAGTGATGGATATTTTGGTGAGTATACTTTGACATTTTTGTGTCAATATTGTTGTAGAAATTCACGAGACCAAATTTCTTTCAAAGAAATTTGGTCGAGTAGTATTTTTGCAACAATATTGGTGGAAAAAGATCAAGTATACTCTACCCAAAATATCTATCACAAGTGGTATATGACAAGATTATATACCGAGCTAACTATTACAAACCTACACTTAAAAAATGATGTTACTTTCTCTACACCTACGAATTTCTTCTAAGGAAGTGTTTCCGAAACTGTCGGATATCATTTTTTAATTTGACAGTGACTTGCACATCATTTGACAGTGACTGATAGGTTTGGTATAAACAATGGTAAATACCTGTTTTATAGCAATAAGGTGTATATTCGAGAATATACAAGCAACATGGTCATATATTCGATGATATTTGAGATTTTATTGGTTATATAAATGCATTTGATTGGCTAACTTAATTTCGAGGTATATAGTCAACCATATCTGCTTGTGCAGCTGTTCTAGCTGCTTGATCTGCTAGTTCGTTTCCTTCAATTCCATAATGACTTGGAATCCAAATGAACTTAATGAGTTTTCCATTGTTTTTATGTACAGTCAACAGCACCAGAATGATTTGGACTAGTGGATCTTTGCTAAGCGGATTACTCAGTGCATGGATCGAACTCTTGGAGTCAGTACAGACTATGTAGCTGAATTCTTTACCAAATTCGGCATATCATGGGTCCTACATGATGGCATACATCTCAGAAGTGTAGGCACTGGCTTCCTTGGCCTCCTAGGATTTTTTATCCGACTGTTTATATAATTTGGTGGTCGGGGCATTGGTCAAATATTCTGGTGAATTCTGCTGCTACAATTGTTCGATTGACTTTTTTTATATATTCAAATGTCTACAATGGCCTCTTTTGGGGTAATTTTCCCAGGGGGGTATTTTGGTCCGGCCGTCATTTAGGACGCTTGGATAGAGTCTAGACACTCTTTGAGAAGTACATCTGCTGGTCGTGTTCATAGATGCCATTTTCCTCCTCATGGTAAGGTGGATAGTTTGGATGATTCGGTTGTGCCCATATTCCCGTACAGTAGTTGGCCCTTCTGATATTCAGTGGTGGTATACTTGCTTCAGCACATAAAGATGCGTGAGGGCTCGTTCAAAATGCTCCTAGTGCGATTCTCAAAGCTGTGCGTTATAATGATTCGTTCGAATATATGAACAGGGCGTTCATAAAATCAGATGTGGAATCATCTGCGACTCTATTGATTTCTGGTGATTACTCCTTTTTGTAAAATATTTTTTTTCCTTATTCATCTATATGAATTCTTAATTAAGACTGAATATAAAACCAAATATAAATCTGAAAAAAAAATGCAAATTTTCCACTTTTAGATTTATTCTTTCAGAATATCTATCAGATGTTGTATGTAACAATGTCCAGCGTTGCTTTAGTGAGGGAAGTTGTTTCCTGTTAGATATTCACACATAAAATCATTTTTATCGAAGATTTTTCAATTCACAGAAAAATATTTCTATTCAATATTCAATTGAGAATATTACCCTTTTCAATGTGCATTGTATTGGTTCCAACATTTCACTTAATTCCATTTGCTGATATCTCATTCATCTCATCATTAGACTCATCTTTTTGCCCATTTTACTGCTTCATCTAATACAAATGTGGGCATAGCTTCATTTTTTTAAAAAACCTTTTTGCCATTGTTACATTACTTTCATATTTTGTTAATAATTCATTATGTCGACACTGTTAATTATTATGTATAATCATATTATATTCCTTTTTCTGCAAATGAAAGTTTTTGATTTTCTGTCATCTTTTCTCTAAACTCAATCCATTTTTTATCCATGTATATTTTTCTCTTTTTTCATTCTATGTGTGTGTTCCACGATGGAGAGTGAAATTCAAAGTGGGTACAAACGGGATCTGTTTTATCAATCTAGGCCACCCAATGCAACCACCCAAATTGGAGTTCTTGGTTAGCTTGCTATGTTGCAATATTGCAAGCTGAATCCTCCTATAATGCATATGACGAGCCCGACAGGAGAATTGAATTTGACAAAATTGTGACCAGTTAGGTAGCAACTGAGCCCAAAATCGAAAACAATGTTTTAGCGATGAATGTAAACAATGTCTCTTGAAATATGTAATCTAAGAACTCAGTCCAATGGGGAACTGCGATACTAAATCTTTTATAGGAGTGTCGAGCTGGTTCGGAAGGGCATTTGAGAAGATACTTTACTGTTGCCTATAAAATAATGTAAGTAGTGTTGAACATTTGATCTTTACAGTTGATCATTTACGAGTATGTTAAACAAGGTTGTTTATTTTTACATTCTGTATTGGATTGGTTTATATGTTGCTCGTTTTCGCTTTCATTTTGATGCCATATTTCATTAATATTTTTTTTAAGAAATACTATGATTATTGGAATTATTTTGTTTCCTTAATTGGTATGTTTCACAACTTCATTCGCAGTTAATGCTTTGATATGAAATTAATTATTTGAAATTAATGAATCTAAACCTTATTGTGTGAAAAAAATTATAGTTTTTTATAGTTTTTTTTCAAAACCAGCTTTTATTATACAAATGCACTAAAAAGGAAAAAATATTTTTTTTCGTTGTTTGATCTAGGTTATTCAGTTAGTAACAGATTCAAAATATTGCAGTGCAAGATTATCTTTTGTATCCGCGGCAAGCTTTGAATCTGTTACTCACAGAATAACCTAGATCAAACAATGAAGGGATTATTTTTTCCTTTTTAGTGCATTTGTATAATAAAAGCGTGTCTTAAAATTTTTTTTTATGATTTTTATTTTTAACTTTTTAGTTCTGTTTTATCAACAACTGATAAAAGCTTATTTTTTACAATATTGTTAAATAACTAGTTCAGTGATTTATTTCTAATTTATTTTTGGAATATGACAAAAAAAACATAATCTCCGACCGCGAAAACCCCTAGATACCAATTTTGAATAGAATCGGACCATAATCACAAAAATTAACCGCCATATTAGAGCCGCCATTTTGTTTTTTTCCTAACCAAAATTTCATATTGCATTGTCACTGGAATTATGTACACCTGCCAAATTTCAAATCAATCGGACGATTAGAAGTGGGTCAAATTTAACTTGCAAAATTTAATGACAGACAGACAGACACCGGTACAACTGAAACTAAATAAAAGCTTGTAATAAAACAATTGAATTTGAATGACGATGACATTTCTGAAGAACTCTCCAGTAAGGTATCAAAAGGGAGGTGTTACCATTAAAAATGTGTTGGACTTGGTGGTGGGGTTGTACGGTCACTCCATGACTCAAAATGGTTACCTCTTCATGTTCTAGAAAATGGTTTTGGAACTTTTTCGCATCCAAAGATATTTGCCATTGCTCACGACTTAATTTTTCCATTTCCAGGAGAAATGCCTACGAATTGGAAAAAAACGATGGAAAAGTATTATATCGAACTAGTTTCCTTTCGGTTTAACTCAACTCTTACTCTCCATAAAGATATCAGAAAATTCAAATTCAAATATATATATATCGTAATAATACGTGATTTGTAAATAAACAATTGTGATAGAAAATAGTTTTTTTTTTATAAAATATTGATAGATAATTATTTTCGCTCTGTATGATATACTGTGATGTAATAATAATTGCTAGCTAACGTCACAATTCTCTCGTCACGTTGCTGCCAATTGTTATCACTTTTCTTGCCACGACTAAACTCAGTTGGTACGCCTCTTGTCTCAGATAGCCGGTTCAGGCAATTGAGCCACTAGCCACTGCTTGATGTCAAATTTCAATCTATTCAATGTTTATAATTATGATTGTTGATCATTGTGGGAAACAAACGCCAAAGTATCAAAAAGCAATTATTTCCTTTATTCAGGAAAACTTAAATTAACCTGGCCTACGATAGATAACTTATTCTATGGTGAATCTACAAATTTTCATGGATAATCATGGGAAACAGGTCATGGATAAATAGACACAACCTCACTTTTACCTTGAAAGTGAAAATTTCTTTAATAGTTCAAAATCAAATGAAATAAAGTTCTTCTGATGGAATATGAGTTATCAGTGAAATTGTTCAGTTCGTCATGTGCACTAGGAAAGTTTATACCTGACGCTGGAACTGTCGCTGTTCAATACACACCCAGAATTTGGATTCCCTTTCAATCCAATGCTCTCAGGGACTCCAATACCAAAGAAGGAACCATACAAATCCAAACATCAGCTTTGGAAAACTTGTATATGGGGTACATACAAGGTAATGTTGTTTTTCTGCTTATCTTTTTGAAATTATTGAATTTTTCTTTTCTTCCAAACAAAACGTGGCATTCTTTTTCAAATTATTTTCGATCTCCTGTGGCTTTGTTTTTTCCGTCACTTGGATACCATTTTTCCTCATTCCTTTTGATTTGAATTTTTGAATTCGCGCACTATGTTCTCACATTCTCACTGTTTGGGGTTATTTGTCAAAACTTATAAATAAAACTATTTTTCCTTTCTTGCAGACTATTTACAATATTCAATCATAATTGTCTCTGACACTTTTCCGTTCTTATTTTCTCACAATTTCAAATCTTCCATTTGACCATACTGTTCCCTGATTGGCTATTGTCATCAAGAAGTTTGTTGTTCTCCCATTGGCTACTTTTAGTTACATACAATTTCATATACTGTATGTTTCAAGCTTATAATTTTGTGGATCACATTTTATTCAGGATGATTTTGTAAATCTGGACTTTTTTGTTGTTTTTTTTGAACAATTATGGGTTGTAATCATTATTACAGTGTATGAAATTGATTGTGTTATAGTTTTTGGATATTTTTATCTATTCATATTATACATAGGCTCAATAAAGGAAATAGAATTTCAAAATTATGTAAAAACAATTTCTTGAAACTAATAGCTATTAAGTAATTATTCTTTTTGTGGGTTTTTTCCTTTTAAAATATATAACTGGTTTTTCATAACATAACAATATATATACATGTATATATATATATATATATATATATATATATATATATATATATACATTTATATATATATATATACATAAACTTTGGAATATAGGTGGTTCATAATTTATCATCAAGCAGAACTCACCAATCAAAACAACGGTATCGCTAATTTCGTTAAGGATGTAAATCTTGTTCTAACGCGATTAGCGTCCAGAGCTGTATAATTACATTAATGTCTGGAGCTTTTATATTATTTTCACAAAGCATTTTTCATAGCACTTCGAATTGACAGAAAAACCAGAATCCCGCAGTGGCGGTCCAACTTTTCGTCTGCAGTATTTAACAACATGCGTGATCAAGGCAGGCAGGTGTCAGGTAAACGAGTTCGTCCAACTCGACCAATTTGAATGCTACAACATCGATTAAACTACGAGGTATTTAAATAAATTGAATTGGTTAATTCGGATCGTTTGAAAGGGTTGGGAAACATTAATTTATAGGATTCCCAAAAAAAGAAAATATTTGAAATCTTCATTATAACTTTTACACAGCTATTGAGTCGATTATCAAACGATCAAAAACTGCATGACTAACAAAATTTCTAGCATGCAGAAAAAAAAAAGATATAGTGCGACTTGCATGTCAGTTCAAAATATTCAACTGAAGATTCAGATATATCCATGCAACTTTGGTCTCTTTTTACCCGACTGCGCGACGCAAAGGGGGGTAATGTGTTTATCATGTATGTATGTATGTTTGTTCCTTTGTGGCGCTCTAGAGACTAAACGCGGAGGCTGCTTTTGATGATTATTATGTCAATCTGATTGTCCTGCATCTTGGTAGTTTCACTAAAGACATGACAGTTATTCAAAATTCAATATGGTGACAACCAGACGCCATATTGTGAATAAAGACATGACAGTAATAAACAAAATCCAATATGGCGACAACCAGACGCCATATAGTGACAAATACCAATATGGCGACAACCAGGCGTCATAATGTGAAAAATCCTAACTAAAAAGTTTGAAGTTAACTTAAAAATAAAAAACTCGACTGCGTAAAAGTGAACGTTCAAAAAGTTGGAAACAGGATGATCGGAAAATATCTTCTTCTTTAATTTGAAATGAATATATATTATTGCCTCCGACTGAGTGAGATTGTTCACACTATTAAGTTTAATAGTTAATTTCTTAAAACATAATTTTCTGAACATATTTTCTGGTCAACTTGTTTCCATCTTTTTTAAAGTTCACCTTTTACGCAGTCAGGTTTTTTTTAATTACCTTTTTTTATTAGCGTACCCAGTAACGAAACGATTTTAGCCCCCTAATTGATTGACAAATTATCTGCAGACATTCGTTGTTGTCTCTATGACTTACCCTGTACTGATGAGGGGCAAAAACCCCGAAACTATTTGCAAAGTTATCTCATATTGAGAGGCTTTGCACGATTATTCCTAAAATGTGATCAAACGTTCGTCGAAGCATTAGACAGGAAAGTAGTTGTTTTCTCATGGATATTTGACCCTCTTCACTAACCCCTATAGTTTGGGGTTAGCCTACAGTGAGCCTTCCTGATTCATTCAGGACATCCTTTGGCACATACAGATACTCACTGAGCTCTGCTTTACAGATTTCTGTCTTCGTTTTCGGAGTGTGTCCACGGGTAATGCTTGCGCTGGAGTTGAGGTGGCGCTGGTAAGCGGACTTATCCGCCCGCCAGTGCTTGCCTCAGCATGGGCTTTGAAGTAGAGATATTTGGATCAATCCGTTGTTGTATGTAAGACCTACCCTGTACTAATGACAGGATTCGAAGTTTGGTGGACAGGAGGTCAACGCGAATTGGATTGCAAGAACTTGCAAAGTTTCCTCGAATCGAAAGGCTTTGCACGATTGAATATATATATATATATATATATATATATATATATATATATATATATATATATATATATATATATATATATATATATATATATATACGTGAGAGGGTAGTCGTTGCTGACTAGTTAGATGTAAGGCTTAAATATTGGGGTATGCAGCAAAAGAAAAAGTGTACTCTTTAAAGTTTGTCCAAGCTTTCGGAATGTTTTATTTCCATCTTCAGGGATACTACAATGAAATGTGTTATAAGTAGTTGACAATTTAAAATGTGTTTCCAACTTCAAATTCAGAACTTATATTTCACCTCACGTTACATGAAGAACATTCATAAACAACATAGAAACTAATCTCAACAATGTTGTGAGTTTATTATTACCTTAATGTCCGAAGGACACACTTATTGTAAAATTCTTCATTGTAGTATCCCTGAAGATATATATATATATATATATATATATATATATATATATATACCTACAGGGTGTAATATCTTCGTGTTAGTTGATAGTCCATCTAAAAATGGAGAAGTGGAGAATTTTCCTTCGGTTTGGAATTCAGGATGACAGAAAAACGATTTCATGATATCATTTGGACGACGTTTCGTTCCTACCTGGAGACTTCTTCGGGCATCATCATGTATTTCTACATACTCTGGAAAAAATATTTCTGTTCAATTTTTCTCTTCATTTGTTTCGATAAACTGGTTTGTATTAACCTAAGCAACAAAAAGCGGTTACTCAACATTGTATTCTTCTCTTTTTTCTTTTTGTTCATTGTGGTTTGTAAATAGTTATTCAAATTTTATTTTCGGGTTTGTTTTGGCGAGGGCGACAAGATAAGTGTTGTGGAAGTGTATTAGGTCGATACGTTGAGAGCATGAATAAAGAAAAACTATGCATAAAAGAAATTATATACATAGAAAAATGCCAAGCCATAAATAATAGAACTGACATTAACAACCTACACATATATCACACCCTCTTATAAAGTTTTACAGCACCAAGAGGTAGATTCCACCTCAATTTCCCCTACATACAGAGCTTTACTAATTGCCGAGCTTACACAAACTACTAGAATTCGCACATACTCTCAACGTATCAACCTAATTCACTTACAAGTCAGTCTATTGGAATAAATGTAGAGAATAATTTAAACGACAGCAACAAAATCATAAGACAAATATTTTTTCCAGAGTATGTATGTATAAATAGATCATAAAACCTGAAGAAGTTCCCAGCTAGGGACGAAACGTCGTCCAAATGATATAATAAAATAGTTTTTGGGTTAACCTGTATACCAAACCCGAGAAACATTACATATATATATATATATATATATATATATATATATATATATATATATATGAATTATTGAAAATATAAAGAGAGTGAAGTGATGAAATTTAGAAATATTATAGGGCATATGGATATGAATGTTATTGAAGGTCGGCTGAAAGCGAGTTCTCCCGGTAAGGACCTGTATCTCAATCCACGTTGAATATTCTGAACTACAAAATAATTGCTGTTTTCTGTCTAGTATCAATTTTTTTGTTTTAGAATTCAATTGATTGAAAGTTTCACTGCTTTTAATGTTCAATGGCAATTCACTGAAGACTTTGCTATTCAAGCATTCCCAACTACGTTGGCCAATGTTTTCTTCACGCAGTATGGAGTGAATATTTCCTTTCTGCCTTGTCTTATATGATATGAGAGAATGTTTGGAAAAATATTTTATATTTGTAGACACTAGTTGATATAATCAACTGTAGAGTCATTTATTTGGGTTTAATCGAAAATGATTTTTTAAAGTTAATCTCTGCACGACTGGAGATTTTTGAAATGCACATCACTTACTGGTCCTCAGCCGAGAATACCATAGTATAGAATGTAATGTATCAATTAATAATATTTTGTTTTGGGCTATGTTCAAGATTTTTTTCAGATACTTTACATTATATTTTATTTGGTGATTCCCATCGATGACCTAATATACACAGTCTAATACGAATTCGCTGTTATCTTTCCTAATATTATTCTTGATTTCTCTCTCCGGTTGAGAATCACTATGTTATTTATAGAATTGAAGTTACGAATCTGAAAGGGAGGGTTTTGAAGAGGTACGTGCGCTATGGTCATGAGACCAAACATAATCAGCAGTTTGGTTTCTGAGAGGTAATTGAAAATAAAGTTTCTGACAAATTAACTTTTTGTGGTATTTTTATAAATTAATTCACTTTTTTTCCCATAATTACTTTTGAAGATGAGGGGTGAAACGAGCAATTTTTCGGGCATTTGTGTTTCTCACTAATTTTTGTTTCTACTCGGTTGCGTGTACTCTACACCAAATCATTTGATTGCACAACCAGCAAGCTTGAAAAATATTTCGAAGAGTCCCAATTATCCACCAATATCTCAGAAATGCTAGTTAAATTGTCTACAATCCTTCTATGTTGAAGAATATGCTGATCACAGAAAATATATGGTTCTGCCACATACACATAGCTCTACTACTGCCACTCAAAAAATAGTAATTCAACTAGCTCTCCAATCGAATTGTGAATCTTCATAGAACGTGTCATGATTTAGTAATTAGTTCATATAGTTCATAGATACCGAAACTCATCAGATAGTGTGTCGTCTTTGATATTTGTGACACGTGCCGTTCTAATTTGAATTCGACTGATTTTGAAGTAAAACATTTATTGTGTGCCCCCATATGTTCTGCATCCAAGTTGCAATCGTCAATGGACATGTATCTCGAAATCCATTGGAAAAATAAATGCACGTGACAAACCTCTGATTTTTAGAGCAATAATTTCATGAAACCGCAATTGTCTCACCAAATATAGTGTTTTTCAGGTGGAAGTATACTTGTGGTTTCGTTATTTCTATGTAAATTAGAGTGAGTATTGAAAATAGATCCGGAATCTTTTATACAACTAATATACTCAATAATTGTGGATTTTTTCGCTATGAATAGTTTTTGATACCCTAATTCAATTTCCCGTGATTGGATTAGATTGTGGTTTTTTTCACAGTTATCTATAGGATAATCCGAACGTAGAAGAATAAAATATGTTTTCACAATTCTGTTCCTACCAGATACCTGACTGATTCAATATTTTGGAATGGCTCTTCATTCCAATAGAAGCTATTAAGAGATATAATTACAAAAGCAATTCGTTTTTTATCCAGCCTCATACGGTACAATGAAATAAAAATATCTTTGTCCAACATTGAAACTGATTAAAAGTTCTTGGAGTTTTTGCCCAGTTTTTGACAAGATCGCGCTTCGAGCCCAGTAAATAAACTAATTGTCGAATGCCTCAGTAAATAAAGATACAAAGCGGCAGCAAGTTTTTGTGTAACATAGCGCGCATATTCTCGGTAACAGCTCTTTCTCTTCGCGAGTGAAATTTATTTCATTGTTGAGTCAAATGGATCACGAATAATGACTCGAGGAAAAAAATTAATCGAATTATACGTGTATCCGCTTTTCATTATGATAGCGAGTCGGGTCGATGAAAAGCAAATTTTTAATTGTATAAGTGGAGTTTATTTTTTGACGATTGCCGACTTGGATGCATATGGGGGCACACAATAAATGTGATACCTCAAAAATCAGTCGAATTCAAATTAGAACGGCACGTGTCACAAATATCAAAGACGACAGAGACACTATCTGATGAGTTTCGGTATCTGTTATAAAGCTATATATGACAAATGACACGTTCTGTGAAGATTCACAATTCGATACGATTGACGAGCTACTTGACTTACTATTTTTAAGTGGGAGTATTAGGGCTATGTGTACGTGGCAGAACCAATGGTCTGTTTTCGTATTTCGTGCAACTTTTATTATATTTGCAGAGCGCTTTCGACCTATAAGGTCATTTTCATTGCCTGCCTGCAAGTAAGTGAATGTCAAATGATTTTTATTTTTGTTTAAATATTATTCAAATGATTTTTTTCCTCAAATAATTGTCAAATCACTTACTCGTCAGGTAAAAAAAACAAGGAAATCCATAAAATGTGGATATTCACAAAGTTAAAATGGTTAAAATGTATAAAATATTACAAATAGTGGGAACATTGCAATAAATTCAAAGCTAAAACATCTCAACACAGAACAAAAATATTTCTCTTATGTGACAATGTTAGGAAATGCCAGTTTGGCCTCTCTTGTGTTTTTGAATTTTTGAATGAGAAAATTGTTTATTATAAGCTAATTGTTTTCAAATATTAATTTCATTATTGTATTCGGTAGGTGGTAAAGGAATATTTCGAAAGTAGCTATCGAAAGCTGCAATTTTATGTTGTTGTGCAGGATTTGAAGATCTGTGTGTGACATGACCAGTCTGTGATGGTTTTCTATAAATACAAAATTGCTATTATTTTTAATGTATTCTGATGTCTAAAAAGTTCTCTAATGTGAATGTATTTCATTAATTTTGTTCAGAAGAAGAAGAAGAACAGTATATGAATCACCGTTTATGAACACCAAACAACAATCATTATATTCATACCACTGAAAAATTTCAGTACCATTGTTAGTGACAACATATTTATTTTCCAGATTATTCGTGAAGTTATTTGCTAGTAAAGGTAAAAGAAAGACAATCGTTAGTATTTTTTGTCAGAGCATTGATACGATATTGCGGATTTTTCAGCTGTTCGACACGATTCTCAAACAGAAGGAAAATATTGCTGCTGAAGGAAATGAAGGAATTCCTGAGGTTGAACAGAAATCTATTGGTGAGAGATCTTCGACTATCTCCTACTGTTGAGAGTACGGACAAAGAGCAAAAAAGTAGATAAGTTTAGGGAACTTCAGCTTTTGGTAACCATCCACTTAGAGAACCAAGCCCTTCTGTATATTGTTTGCAGCAGATAATTGGTATCAGTGCGAGTTGGACAGTATGCTATTAGACAGAAAACGGGTAACGAGGATACCTAGTCAAGGCACATCCGAAAAAGATCCTAACTTAACCTAGTGATCTTTTAGCAACATATCATGCTGTATAATTGATGGTATGAGCTTTATGAGGCGGTGTCTACTTTAGGTTCAGTGTGGATCCTGGACTCTAGCATACCCTTGCCAAATATTAACCAAACTGGTACAGGTTCAATGATTGTTTTGTTATTCGGATCCTCTCTGACGACTCGTGTTTATTGATCAAAATCCTCGGAAACCCCCGATATTCTGTTCTTTAAATAGAAAGGAGAAAGGAAAGAAACAAAGAAAAATTCAGAATGGTAATCGATAGAAATTACTTTGGTTTCAATAATTCTTTGGCCCATTTCCACTATGAATTTTTTCGTTATAATTTCGAATCAGACAGTCGGAAAGGAGACTTTTTCATGTTACTCCTATTTCTGTAAGTATAAGAAAAAAAATATGTTCGAAGACAAATTAATTTTGCTTCGGTAATGGCATGTGTTATATAATTACTTTTTCACCAGTTCATAATGATTTACGAATTGGATAAACGACTGGTGTATGAAACCGGCGCTTCATAATTTCTCAATTATCCCATACAACAAATAATTCACCACTTCCGGTTTCCCCAGAAATATCGAGGAACCTAATTCTTTAGAGGACACCTTGTACATCTCTTTAGATCATTATGAAAGAAAATGTCGGATGGACAAAATGGATTCACAATGTAAGGAAATATAAATTTATAATATAAATAGTTGTAGACTCAGCAGCCTGCGCGATCCTACTGTTTTGTATTTTTGTTTTCGATACCGTCTTCTGCGAAAAATATATATATATATATATATATATATATATATATATATTATATATATATATATAAGCTGTTAAAAAAATGATTCACCTTGATGATATATATTCTTGCACACCATTTTGCATTTTATAATAAATTACAGTGATTAGAAATTCGAATTATTTTTTTTTGCAAATTCGACGAAATTTTGGGAATTGCTTTTCGTCTAAACTCATCTGACCAACTCAGAGAAGTAAGACAACACTGGCCATTTCCGGATGAAATGAATATTTGAATAATATGGAATGTTGAACTGATTGTTTGATAAATGTTCAAAAAGAGTCCAAGCATCTTGATAACATATTTTGAAGGCTACCGTCAATAGGTAATAAATTTCACAGTTATGAAAACTCAGAACTAGTAGATGAAGTCAACACACTTTGAAGCATTCAATGAATAACAATTATCAAAATTTCAGTTGTAAGAACACAGACACAAACAATATTTTAATAAAAATACTATCGGCGACCATTCTGACCTAGTGACCCAGAATGACAGGTGAACAGTGTTGCCAACTAGTGTTTTCAAGATTCTCGCCTCTAGTTGTCAGATTCGACTATAGTTTTCTGATTGGCTGGTGGATGGAATATCTTACGTAGCAACCAATCAGAAAACAGTAAGCTATGTGCACGAGAAGTAATTTCAACATTCGTGTCTTGTCTTTTGCTGTAGTTTGTTCTTACAACCAAATACCGAGCTGCTTCGTGCGTTGGAACATATCTGCGTTTTACTGAGAAATTAACAGCTTTCTTTTTGGTCGTGTAAGTATCCTGGAGTTACACCGGGGCACAAAACACAGACACCAATTATTTCTTTTCAGGTCGTGCTTGAGGCACCGTAACAACACCACAAGCTTTCCCCTACTCCTTCTTGCACCTACCAAGAACTTAGTGCAACAATCCCTTTTGATTTGTGTTTGTCTTGCAACACTGCTTTTTCATTTATTTATGACCTTAGTAAAGCGTTTATTATTGCTCCCGTCAGTATTTCGATATGTGGATAGACAGTGGCGGTCCTAGCAAAATTTTTAGGTGGTGCGAGATCTCAGAGTGGCGCTCCTCTGCATACAAAACCTTAGTGTTCCGTGTTCATATACTATGAAGTTGCTAACACGGATTTGTAAATAGTATCAGGTAGACGTACCAAATAAGTAGTTGCAAGCACATTGGAGTCTGTCTCGCTTGACTTAGCAAGTGTTCTGCTCATTCGAGTTAAAGAAGTGTTGTCCACTACTCTGTCGCGATTGACAACGCTACTGTGCTTGCCCTCTTGCCCTGCTGAGTTGAGGTGAAGAGTTGTACAGGAAAGCAATGTTACTGATTTTCTTTGACTACTTTTATGTATACTGTTATGCTGCAAACAGTCCCAAAAAAAAGATCAATTGTTCAATGAAATTTAATGAGAAATCTAGATAGCTTTTGCGCTTGCATATTTTTTTGTCAATTCGGAATAATTTAACTTCTGGGTCATGGCATTTTCTATGGACAAGAGTCCAATATCCGACAGTCTTTCCTGACACATAATAGACGTAAGTAAGTTTTAATAAGTTTTAATTTACTGAAGCCACGTTTCCCTTCAGCGACAGTTACAGAAGATACGAAGTGATGTCCACACATTCGGGAAAATATCCTGCCCTTCATTATTTTTAATAAGTCGGAGAACTTTAATTGGCTCTGCTGATTGAAGATCTTTTAATAATGGGTTGAGAATCATTCCTCAACGAATTCACAACCAGACACGTCACTTTGTACCTCATCTGTTGAAGTGATTTGCAAACCAGCATAGGCTTTTTCCAATATGGACTTTTCAGGAATTTTCTTCATGTTGTATAAAAATGACCACGAATCATTGAATTTTGATAGTGGCCAATGCACTTTCAATAGCATCAATCATGGGGTAGAAGACGTTTATTTGAAACAATTGTTCAGGGTCAGTTGGTGGCTCATCTACAGCTTCGTAATCAAAAATCAAATAACCAGCGGCGAGGTGGCCGAGGCGAGGCGTTTACAGTCTCACCTACTGCGCGGGCGTTCAGGGTTCGAGTCTCGCGATCGACTTTTTTTTTCTCTTTCTCTCTTCAAATTTTGCTCGGCGGTCGCATTTTGGTTAATTTTGACGCCTTCCCCCCCGACAAAAAATTTTCATTTATAGCGTAAGTAGTTTCATGTCAAAATGGGGTAGTGAAAATGAAAAGGGCACTGAGTGTTCTATTAAAAATAGCCCTAATAGTTTTTATTCTAGTTCGAGTGGTTCTGAGAAGATAAGATTCTCAAGATTATAAATACTATTCTACTACACTTCCTAGAATCATTCAAAAACACATACAAAACTCAAACAAAACAAAAATTTAATTTTCCAAAAATGATTAAAATAAAAGATGCACTTCAAACACAGACATATGTATGAAATTCGTGGCTAGGTCAATTTTGTATTGAGTACCACATAAACTAATTTTGTACCATATTTGGAGTCAATTTATCAAAGGACTATGAATGTTGCAAATTGCGTCCACCAAACTTATTGTCAGAATGTTTTTTGGGAAGGTATCCAAAATTGACTAGTTTGGCAGTAACATTCAATTTGTTTGTTGGTTGCCTGAGATAAATCGACAACAAAAATTAATCAATATGTCGGGCCAAATGAACTAATTTGTCCTTCTAGAACTGATAACTCTAGGGGGCCCAGAAAATGAAATGAAACATATTGTAACTCCAATTTGAAGACTTTTTTCACTTCATTTGTAAAAAAAATTGTAATTGGATGGTACACTAATGAATTATTGATAAGTTAGTTACGATAATAAATTTGTTTGGATATTGATTTTCCCTTTTATATATTTATGGTTGTTATTCCAAGAAACCTCTATATATCTGAATGTATGTGTGTCCATCAATCCTAAGCTTAAACCATTCAGCTGATCGAAATTCCAAAAAGTAGGACTGATTCATATGGAGATTTAATCATATTTTGTTGATTGATATTAACATAACATCACGAATGTTTTCAGATGAAGAATTTGAAGTCATCATGATTATAAGTATGGCAATAATAAATGGTGATGATCCTGTTCAACTGAAAAACTCCTTCAAAATTAAAGCTATGTATCCTACCCAGAATAATAGCATTTATTAGAATATGGGGTAGTTCTAATATGTTCACATCATCTACGAATTCGTGGCGAAAGCTTGTTTCCGTTTTCAATTGAAATAAGGAAATATTGCAAAGTTTAAATTGCAAATCATAGATCTTCTCAACGTTTACACTATAATTCTTGCTATCTGAAGACTCATATGACAAATAAGTGAAACAGTATCATTGTGCGCCCACACTTCTTCAATCTTGAGAAGATCAGAAGTTTTCATCCTTGTATTAGTTGCACATGGGTAGTTATCCAATTCATCGCCGGTGATATAATGTATCCTATATCATTTTATATGAATCAAAAATTATTAATTCCATGTTTTTTATTCCAGAATACGCACAGAATAGTTCGGTGTTTAGTTGTTAGCACAAGACAAAGTCAAGAATATTCAAATTCTCGTGAACATCGCGTACTGTTGATTGGTTGCCAAGAAAGATATTTTATCCAGCCAATCAGAAAACAGTAGTCGAAGCTGACAAAAATTTGTTCGTAGACATATTTCCAATTCACAACTAGAGGCTAGTGCAAAAATCTTGAAAACACTACCTGGCATCACTGTTTACCTGTCATTCTGGGTCACTAGGTCACAATAGTCGCCTATATTATTTTTAATACTATTTGTAACATTGTGTTCTTCCAACTGATTTTTTGATAATTATGATTCGTTAAGTGCTTCAAAGTGTGTTGACTTCATCTACTAGTTCTCACTTTTTCTAACAGTTTGGATACAAGGATGTTTAGTCTCTGTACATTGATCAAACAATTAGTTCAACATTCCACATTATTTAAATGTTTATTGCATCCGGCAATCGCCAGTGTTTTCCTACGGTTCTGAGCAGTTCAGCTGAAGTTTGAGTAGTTTGAGAGTATTTTAGTTTTCTGTGGAACGATCGGAGTGATATAAACAGGATGTCGTTTCACGTCCTGAGTGCATTGATTCATTAGAGAGAAACAAAAATATCAAATTGCCCTAATATTGGTGGATAGTTTCAGTGACAACAGCAAATCAAAACACTTCATACCTATCTGATATAAATATTATCAATGACATATAGAATATAAAAGTCACAAGTCGCTAATAATCTTGTAGATTGATGCCACTCTAAACTTCAAATTATAAAAAAAGGATGTCATTTGAAAAATAAATACAGTAGTCGCTGCTAGTGAATCCGGATGGGATTACTTTTCGACTATATTGTCGCATCATATTGAAGCATCATAACAAAATCCAGAATTTTGAACCGGTATCTTCAACAAAACAAATAAAAACTTTTATTTATCCGTAATATTCACTAAAAACAATTATGCAGGGATATAAAGAAAATGATGGTAGACTCTCCGTCACTCTTTTTCAGTTGAAGATTTTGGTTCATGCATATACTGGCCACGTTAATACCGTATGTGAATTTGGTAACCTTACCAAGTGTATGTGACCAAATTCAAACCAAATATGTTTTAGTAATCGTTTATTTACATCGTGTTTTGCCAAATGATTAATTAACCAACATGGTTCTGGTTTGGTATTGATTTAGGCATGTAACGAAGAGAAAGGTTTGAAACTCTGCTATCTAATTCGGAATTGTGTCATCTGTCAATGACAATGTCTGGATGTCAGTGAGCTCAGGCTCAGTCATTTCAAATTTCATTTGTTCAGCAGTTTTTGTAAAGCCCGTACTCAAAATGTCTTCTTCAAGGCTCTCGTAAATGTCTAGGTATTTACATTTTTTGCCATTCAAAATTGGTATAATTTTCTTGTGCAAAATTATTTGGAGAAACGCACTGGTTTCTTCATCTGTCCAATTAATACCTTTGGACATTTTTATAGGAGGTTCTGAACTGCAGAAAGTCATTTTATATAAAAAATACTAATAAAAATATATAAAACAATTTCCGAGTGAATGATGCGGAAGCTAAGGTTAGGAATCACAAAACATATTTTTCATTAACTCTCTCTCGCTCTATTTTTTATGGCTATTGTTTCCATTCGGTTCATTCAGCCAGTGCGATAATTTCATCAGAACGCTCAGCAATCTTTCAAACCAAAATTTACAGTCACGGTTGGTACAATTTATCATACCGCTTATACCATCTTAGTCAACTTAGTATTATAGTCTGGTACACAACAAATTTCGGTACCAAACCAAGCTAGTTACTTGACCAAGTGCACAGTTAATACCACACTGACTAACAGAATTTGGTTGGAATATAATCATTAGTCTGCATACCAAGACACGGTACAAACGTGGCCACTTAAAGAGATATTGTTCTTATCTAAAAGTTATCGTTTAAATTAAAATTTCAAAAATAGTCAAAATGAACACGGAATAGAAACATTAAACCAAGTATTGATATATTCAGAATCGTATTCACACTAATTTGTCGAATGAGTAGTCACAATAATTACGAAGACGATGGTTAGTTACTCGATTCGAAGATATAGAGGCTGGTACAGGGTATAAAGCCGGTCTGATAATTAATCGGATTGACTGGAACAAGCCTTACACATTAACATCTTGTTATTGAAGATAAATTTTACCGACGGCTTTATAGGACATACCTTGAAACTCATCTTCATTTGAACAAACCTTAAGGTACATGTTTACATGATTCTCTGATTTTTCTTCGGATTAACGTTGATGAAAGATATAAAAGGGAAAACAGGTTTTTTCTTTTTTCTGTAGAATGCATAATTTTGAAATCAGAAACAATCTCGGATAGACTATATGACGCATTCATCCTAATATTTTTTGAAACAGTTACAAAATCAAAGTGATTTTAGAATATACATGTATAGTTTAATTGTCTAGCCTACAAGGAATATTGAAGTTTATGTGACTAGAAAATTAGAACAGGTGAACAGGATAATTGCAACCAGCTGGAGATTCAAATCTTCCACGTATATCAAAGAAGGGATTTTGACAGTAACTGTGGGTCCCACATAGAGTATTGGATAAGCTACAATGAGAAAAAAGTTGCAATAAATAGAAGTAGAGAATTGAAATATCAAGATATTTCGCCCGAGAGATCGAATACTTTTAAACTGGATAAAGAGAAGTTGACTGCGAATATTATTTCAATTTACTACCCGTTACTTTACGAGTGTTGCAGTTGAAGATATGAACATGGGATTTGGAAAATAATAGTCCGAACTTCCAGTAGAGGAAGACGAAATATCGTGAAGTTACTGTTAGTCATAATTGTACTTACGATACAAACTTTTCTATGGTATATTTTAACTCATGTAAAACAAGTGAGACCCCGAAAATTTTAATAAAAAAAAAATCAGTTTGGTTTCCATGTTATCTACGAACTTTTGAGGAATATTCATAAATGAAATATATTCACATATAACTTAATTATTTACTTTTTGATAAGTACCCTTTGGAATGTGGTTGTTTTGTGGAAATTATAGATTTTTTAATCCAGTGGTGAAAACGGTTTAAGCCGACAAACGAAGGACCTATACAGGTTTTCTTTTGACTTTGAGTACCTACTAACTTTACTGTACCTTGCATTTTGTCTATGGAGTTGATGTATTTCGAAGGAGATTTGTTTTTCTCAATAACGATTTTATCGTGAGTTATATGGTCTAGAAATTATTTGGTCAGAAATAAGTAAATTCTGATGGAAACATTTCGTATTTCTGCTTGGTATAACTTCAGAATACTTAATATTAGTAAGGATGATATTGTCTGAATACTGTGGTTATCACCAATAGAACCTATTAAATTAATCATAATGGATCGACCGAGTGTAGGTTCACCACTAGTTTATCCATGAGAGTTTTGCAGTTGATAATATAAACATGCGGTTCGCAGAATAACTGTTAGTCTAAAATCGCAGTAGAGGGAGATAAATGTAGAAGTTACTCATAGTCGTAAAAATTTTCTTTTGAGTCAAAAATATGTAATTTTCCACCATGAATTTATCCACGGAGTTGATTGATTTTGAAAAAGATTTATTGTCCTAGTCATAGTCCTTACAACCTGAATTATTAATAAGTTTCGAGTAAGTAGGACCTCATTTAATTTTCGAGCGTTGTGTATTGTGTCAGTTTTCTTTCTTAATGACTGAAGAAGAAAGCTCACATAGCGGCCATGTCCAAACTTTTATGTACTGGACCATTAAAACGCTCACTATGAATTGAAATTTTGCGCTCATTGATATATTTTTCAGCATTTTATTTAACGATTACGATTTTTTGGATGAATACAGTAATGTCATTAATTTTTGGATATTCTAAAGTCTTGCAATTCACAGAAACTGGTTTGAATTTTTTATCGGTGCAAGTGTAACTCGCACGTTGAGGGATCTGTACTATACTGACTTTTTTTTTATTGAAGACTGCAAAAAACGGCTGAATATTTCTTAAAATAGTTTCGTATCCCCTATGAACATAAGAGAAAGAGATTGCGTAAAAAAGAGCGATTAAAAAATATTGATGAAATAAGTTTTTGAATTCTTATTACCATTCAGATTATACTTCACATGATCTACTTTACAAAAAAAATCGCGTACCAAACTACCTTCAGTATAACAACCTTCATTATCATGACTTCCAACTCTATACTTGAAACAGACCTTGAGAAAAACGGCTGTGGCAGTCAGACAAACGGAAATGTGAGGGATCTCTCATGGTTAATTTTTACTTGATCAGCTTCCCTAGTGGTCAAGTAATGTAATCGTACGAAAAAAAAATCGAGATATCGACGGAAATACGGATTCTAAAGTACCCCGGGACGATTGAGACCGTTTCCAGAGTGAAGTCTGTCTATCTGTGTGTGTGTTTGTCTGTCTGCCTGTAATCTTTCACGATAACTGCCGAACCGTGCGACCATTAGTTTATGACTGTCATCTGTCAAACGGAAGTGTCACTATTAAAAAATGACAGAAACCATAGCGTAGGCAACTTGACTTGCAAAATGTCATTTGAAAGTACTTAATAACCTGTATCCAGAACAGTTAAAATAATTCTCCAACTCAAAAATAAAAAAATGGCAGAGTTCAAAACATTGCCATTCAATTATTCTCTATCCGTTGGATCAGGACTAAATGCGGCAGGAAGCAACACAACAAAAAAATCAAATCAAGTCTGCAGTTGGAGCTTTCCACCGTTTGTAAGAACATCTATTCTTACAATTTGATATTTAAGATTCTATTTATGATATTTTTCTGTTAGCAACCTCCAATTAGTAAGTTTTTCCTATTTTAAACAAATAGCATTTTTTACAATGTGATTTTTTTTTTCAGATGTCTTGATAATGAAGTAAAGTTTTTCGAAAGCTCGACAATTTAACATTGGCTATTTCCTATTGACTGCAACCTCAAAAAAAACATAAAATTTGGTTTTTGTGTTTCCTAAACTTCAGTTTTATAGATATATATATATATATATATATATATATATATATATATATATATATATATTTAAAACCTACAAATTAATATTTATTAATTCCATCAGTAAATGTATGTTTTTATATATATATATATATATATATATATATATGTATATATATATAAAAACATACATTTACTGATGGAATTAATAAATATTAATTTGTAGGTTTTCTGTATATGTCGTTTATATTTTCCACATGTGAGTTCTAGTATAAAGCGGATGTCAACAGATTTACTAGCACCCCTTTTTCACCCTTCTACCAAAATAAAATTTGTTAGCGTTAATAAACATCATAGGAGCCACATTTTGACGTATTTGTCATTTATTTGAATTTCAAATGGAACTCTCTGTATATTTTGATATTTTTCAAATTCCGAGTCTTTCTGGTCTCACATGTTTTTCCACAATTTATATCTATAGTGTCTTCAATATGCTGAAATCATCCTTATCTACGGGAATAACAATAAAAATCAGTAAGCATAATAATTGTCAGTTCAAAGTGACAATTGACAGTTCAAAGTAGCAATTCCAAATATTTTTTTAAAATATTCTGTTATAGTTCTTCAAATTTGATGAAATTTTGTTTTTACCAATCGTCAAATTCGATCATTTACAATCTTATAAAACAAAAACAGAAAATCAAATATTTTATTGTGCCTACTATAATACGAATTTTTTTTTTCTTGGTGTTCCATTTTACCCATTTAAAGCACGCCTCAGCGTGTTTGAATCGAACTTTAAAAAAACGGGTGTTTTTTAAAGTTACCATGGCAACATCAACAAATCGAGAAACGTAAAGTCTAAATGACAAATTTTTTATTATTGATCTGACAGGATTACCTTGTAACGTCAAATAAAATATTACTAACAACTCGTTCATTTATATGTGATACCTCTTGCTCCTCCATCCATTTGATGGACTTTTCATATTCTTTTTCATATATATCACTGGATTTTCGCGGTATTAACCGCGATTCTGCCTCACTATTCAAAAAATCGATATTAGAATAATTCATTTTTGAGCTCTGGTGACAAAAAATATTGATCTTTGATAACAAATTGCAAATGAATATCTGTTTTTCTCATTTCCATGACAACGAAAGGTATACTGATGTCACATCACGAATTCAACCATTTTGCATTATTAGTTCTTATTTCTATTTTGTATAGTAATAATACCAGTATATATGATTTCAAAGTGCACCAATAAAAAAAAATAGCGTAAAGTATTCGTGGATAACTGGTCTTAATAACACTTGCTCTATTTCGAGCACTCCGGCTGTGCCGTCGTGCTCGAAAAATCGCGCGTGTTTTAAAGCCCTTTTTATCCACTTACACTTTAATATACTATATTTCACAACTTAAATTTTATCCAACTAACACAAACTGATAATGCCCTACAGCAAAAGATATACTTGTATTCAAGGCAATCTGCATATACTAATAATGTTTAAGAAAAAACGAAGGGGGGGGGGGCGCACAACGTGATAAAAAATTCTTCAATTTCATGAAGATTTCAAAAATATATAGAAATGTGAAAAAAAAATATATAGAAATGTGAAATTCAACAGATATTTCCGGTGAAATCGAAAGAGCTCAAAATATACTGTTCATCAAATCCACCATGTATCGTTTCGAATTCTTCCAAAAAAAGGATTGGAAAGGGGGTGTTGGTGAACCCGTTGACACCCGGTGAAGTGAAATCGACTAATGAATTCATTGTTCCATCTTTTTTAATTTTACGTGTGACTTCTCAATGAGCTGAATATTACATTATTATTGAACTTCATCAATGTATTTAGTGAGATATATTTTCCTCAATTTTGACTACATCTACCCAATAGCACATTTGTCATTCATTCGGTGAGTCAGTCATTCAGAGAATATGAAAATGACAAATTAATTATATTATTATTTCAACACTCCCATCCCATGAAATCCGTTAGAAATAAAATTATGTTATTCTGCATGTTCCACTTGTCATTTCAAATGCGGGTAGGCATTGGCTTGTAAGCTTTAATTAACGTAATTACGTTTATCTGCGTTCCGGTTGGTGCACCGTTAATGACGCAGTAGTAAAAGTTTAAACCGAATTTCTAACAAAAAGATATCCATTCTTTGATATTCAGTGTGTACACTATGAAATAATTATATAGTCAAAGCGACTATTATAAATGAAATCCTACAGGCTATTTTTTATAAATGAAACTTTTTGAGGTTGGGTGGACGTATCAACTGAATTATATTGAAGGAATATGTATTCCGTGCGAATATTTTATTGTTCAAAATCGTAGTAGAATGCTTTCGACTGCTAGGTCATCATCAGTGCGTACCTGTGAGAAAATTATTGAAGATTATTATGGTTACTTACTCAGCTTATAGAAGATTTTCATGAAGATAAAAACTTATCCATGTCCCCATACGTGTCAATAAGACAGTCATAAACATTCATGTAAAGGTGGATTTAGTCAACTTTTTTAGCAATAGCAATAGGAATACGGATAGCGATAAGCGTAAGAATAATTATGTACTGAACCTATTTTATACAACGAATTTAGATTTGACAATAACTTTAAGAATGACAGGACACGTATGACAAGTGACAGTTCGCTCAGTTCTGTATTCTGGTAAATACAACTTATTTGGCTATTTTTAATTTGCATTGTGTTTTATTTATATTGCGATCATGGAGATGAATGACAGGGGAAGCATCGCCGGCATTGCAGCTATGTCTCAGCAGTTTAATTGTGGTTAAAAAATGTACATGGAACTATGAAACATGTATCTGTCAGTTGTCATGACATGCGCATTATAGACAATATTTTAGCGATAGTCGTAAGATTCTGAAAGTTGGAATATTCAAAGTCGCGTTCTTAAAGTTATCGTTATTGCTAAAATTAAAATAGTTGACTAAATGAAACCATTTGATCATTCAACTTTAACGT